>LPNX010308060.1:0-21673 GCA_001517045.1 Pseudotsuga menziesii | reverse complement strand
TCATTTATTTTTGTCTTATTTGCCTAGTCCATGAGTCCCACCATGTTCAAGTTGCTAATTGCCTATCCATAGAGGTCAAACTTGCCATTATTGACTCATGTAGCACTTAGGAAATCCTTAGGAATCAAATCTGCTTTATTCCTGGCCTCCTAGGTGCCCTTCTGATTTTTCTACTTTATTGCCTGCTTTTTCAGTGTTTTAAGGCACATAGGAAAGCAAGACTAGGTGAGGTGAATTAGCTTTGTTGCCTCTTCCTCCTCCACTCTTTCCTCCATGAAAAAGCATGTATGAGCTGCCATTTGACCACTCTTTAGCTTGCCTATGCGCCCTTGCTAATTCGTGGGGACCTTGATAGTTTTGGGATCAGCTTTTTACACCTATGGGGGATTTGCCTATTTTGTGTAAGCCTGCTTTATGCTAGATTTGGATGCTTCCTTATGCATTCAATTTTCTCATGTATTCTATATATTCAGCAGCCTATGTTATTATAGGGTTGGCTATTGTACACTCAGTTAATATAATTTTTTGTTACAGCTCCATATTCAGTCTCCATTGTTGATAATTTTGCATGATCAATTGTTAATTGTTGTGGGTGAAATTAATCTACTGCAGGCCTGAATTTCTACAGAGAAAAGTTACCCAAGTCATCCTTGTGTAGTCATCAATGAGCAACATAAAATAGTATTCTCCTTTCTGAATTTTAGTCCTTATTGGTCCAAAAATATTAGCGTCAACTATTTCCAGAGGATGTGAGGTCATATGTTATTTTGTTTGGAAATTGGATTTAGTTTGCTTCCCATGTTGACAATGTCTACAAACTGAGTTTAGAGGTTCAACAATTTTAGGAAATTCTCTCACAACCTCTTTCTTACTTACCTTGATAAGCTTATCAAAGTTTAAGTGTCCCATCCTTCTGTTCCATAACCAACTTTCATCAACCATACTCAAGTAACATTGGTTTTCATTTTCTAGAATGTATACATTGCTTGAATTTCTTACAACAGTGCCAACAATTATTCCTTAGTCAATTTTTTCTTTTGATTTCACATTTCTCAAAGTCAAAAATACAGATGTTCCCTTGGTCACATGTTTGAATTACACTGAGGAGATTAGGCTTAAGGTTTTCTATCGGTAACACATTTTCTGCTTTGATCTTACTATTGAAAACAACCTTTTCCAATTATTTTGGAAGTCATATTATCTCCAAATGTGACTCTACCCTTATTATATTTTCTTAGTTTTATGAATTTGTTTGGGTCACCTGTCATATGTTTTGAACACCCACTATCCAAATGCCATATATTTTGTTTCTCAGTTGCGCATAGGAAAATCATGGAACTCTCCTTTTCTTCCCGTTTCTTCCAATCCTTCTTTTGTTTTTTGTCTTGAAACTCATTTGCAACAGTCCTTTTTGTAGGAGTTATTAGTTTACAATCTCTTTCTATATGTTCATGGTTATTACATTTGTAACACTCTAGGTCATATCTTTGAAGAAGTGAAACGTTTATGATTCCTTCTTTTGGTTTGTCACTAGGTGAGTTCTTCTTATATTCACGAAACTTTCCATAGGCTCTGCAATTTAGGGATTTATGACCAAATTTATTACAAGAGTAACAATGAAAAAGAAATATCTACTAATATCTATTCGTCATTAATTTCTTAGGCATCACATTAATCCTAATTTTTTCATGAGAGTTTGGAATAGATTTCTTGCTTTCTTCCTTCTTAATTGGACTCTTTAGTGCAACAACATAGCCTTTTTTATTTCCACCTTGGTTTGTGAAAGAATAATAGTTTTGCATATATCCTAGTCCAAATTAAGCATTTGAAGGTCTTTTTCTATTTAGGATATCATCTAAGATATTTGAGCTGTTCTCAAATTTTGATTTCATAGCTACCTCGTCAAGATTTTTCCTAAACTGTATCATCTCTTCTCCAATCTTTTCATATTCTTGTATTCTTATTTTTAGCTACAAATTCAGGTCCTCTTTAATCCTTTTGGCCTATATAAGTTGGGTTTCCAGCTCGCTAATGACATGGTTTGATTTTTTTTTTCTTTCTCCTGCATTTTTCAAGTTCTTCAAGAGAAGTAACGAGTTCAAATTTTAAGTCTACTTCACCTTCCTCATCTGATTCACTATTCTGAGCTTGAGTATCTACTCCCATGAATATAAGTTTTGTTTCTTCATCTCCACTTGTATCTTCATATTCACTATCTTCCATAGTGTAAATACATTTCTTTTTCTTATAGTACTTCTTTTTGTTTCCCATTTTACCCTTTTTGAACTTCCTTGAGGCTTCTTTCTCATCATTATCATCTTGTTTAGGGTAAGGACATTTTGAAGAAAAGTGTCCAATTATTCCACATCTATAAAACTTTAGGAATATCTTTCCTTTATATTTGCAGTACTTCTCTCAAGTTTTTTAATAAAGAGGGATTCTTCATCACCTGATCTCTTTGAATGGTTTTTGGATGGGGCTTCAAAATTATTTGATTCATTTGTGGCTTTGTTTGCTACCTCTTTTCTTAAAAAATCATTCTGTCCCATTCTCATCTCATATGTAGTGAAGATCCCATGTAGTTCATCTACTGTTAAGGCATCAAGGTCATCTCGTTCTTCTAAAGTGGACACCTTTGAGTCATACTTCATTGGCAATGTTCTTAGTACCTTGTCGACTACTTCTCTTTCTTTTAATTCTCCTCAAAGAACTTTAATAACGTTTACAACTTCATCTACCCTTAAAAGGTATTCTCCAATATTTTATTCTTCTTTCATTTTTAGGCTTTAAAAATGTCATTTGTATGTCTGAATCTTGGATTCCTTGACTTTGGATGCCCCTTCATAGACAATTTTTAACTTATCCCAATCTTGTTTGGCAGTCTTGCAGCTCATGAATTTTACAAACACAAAGTTTGTTAATCCACTCAAGATGGAATTTATGGATTTTTCATTACCCTCATATTGTTCTAGTTCCAATATGTTTGTAGGTAGGTTGTCTACTATTTTAAACTCCTTTTAGTTGTAGCCCAAACATTCCATCCAAGAGACATCAGATGGAACTTCATTCTCACACTCCAATATGCATAATTTTCTCTTGTGAATAATTGTGGTATGTTGGTGGATAACCCTTCTTGTTGATCCATCGTGGTTTTTAAGTAGTATCTTCCTTCCAGTGGTTAAACTGTGGTAAAGGAGCTTGCTATGATACCAATTATTGGAATTCTGGACAATACTGAGAGGGGGTGTGAATCAATATTGATAAATTTTAACAATTTAAACCACTATTTAAATTATTCATTAACACATATGATCAACAAGAACCCACATAACAAAAATTTATCATGGAATCCCAATTGGTTAAACCACCAATACTTCCTATTACAACAAAATTGTATTTACAGATAGTTTATGCCTGCTACTACATACAAGGATGGTATTACACCGTGTTTACCAGTAACTACTGGAAGGAGGCTATGACCCCTGTTTTTATCATCTTCTACTGAAAGGATGCTACTACACCCTATTTACCAACTACTACTGGAAGGAGGCTACGACCCCCTTGCAGGCTTGTAGACTGCCCTTGTGCCACCCTACCACCCTAATTTCATTTCATCAGACTTCCAGATCTTCTTTATGTTTTCAACCTTGTCACTGGTTTTCCTTGTTTGGTCTCTGTCTACATAGATCTCCATCACACAGACAAATTATTTCACTCATCACTCTATCTATAACTCCTCACAGTTGCGCCTTTTCATTCTTAGATTGTGCGTTTTCATGAAAACACAATTTTTCATTTTAATAATTCTTTAAGCTCTATTTAGGTTTATTAGTCATGACTTTTGGAAAAAAAAAACTTTCAAAAATTGCCTCTCCACAATGATAATTCTGCACTAGAGTTCCTTCTAAATTTTCCTTTTTCCACAGTGATATTTCTGCAACCTTCCTGAGCCATTTGATCCTTTGCAAACTCTTTCCTGTCCATCAATTTAAGATTGGATTGTGAATTGCAAATTTTGTTTTGAATTTTATGAACAAGTCCTTTCACAATTTCCTTTCCACAACTACCTTTCCACAAGATACTTTCCACACCATTGATTTCTTGTGGACTCTTCCCAAGCCGTTGATCTTTTAGATCATATACGGATTGGGAATTGTGGGTTTTTCCAAATTTCTTAAAAATTCTTCCACAATTTTATTTCCACAATATTTCTTCTGCGTTGTTGATCTTATGTGGATTCTTTCCCAACTGTTGATATTCGGATTGCGGCTTGTGGAATCACACTTTCATATTTTGGACTTCTGCAATTTTCTACCGCAACTTTGTTTCCGTATTTCTTCTGAACCGTCAATTTCCTTGTAGGTTCACTCCTGACCGTTGATCTACATTCAAATGCAAATTTGTGAATATTCATTTTTCTTGTGCATAAATCATTCACCACCGTCGATATTCTCAAAATCTGCTTCCGCAATTTCTCTCAACTACTCTGGACCGCCGATTTCTTTGCAAGTTCACTCCAGACCGTCAATCTACGATCAAATGTGGATTGCACTATAACTTTGCAGATCGCTCTACAACCATATATATTATCCAGAATTTATTCTAACCATTAGATATGTTCATTGTTACCTCTTCCAAAAGGTAATGGGCCTGACAGGTCATCCTGGGCGCCAGGATGGCAACTTCTCGTGGAGTCCAAGCACCTAGAGCCCCTACAATACCTTTTCTCTACGTGTCAAATAACCATAGTGAAGCCAATGCATATAAACACATACAAACTCAAATGCACTGCCAATGTGAGATAAATCCCATTCTTCGAACAAATATACTACGTTGATCACCTGATCGGACAGTTGCTAAGTCTTCGTAATGAATTCTGATGCAGATCCTCATCTCCTCTGCCTCTTGCATCGATCGATCGCTACTCCTCAAATTACCATACGAATTTGTAATTCCTTTGTATTATAGTGAGATTTCCTTGTCATCATGTTCACTGGTTATTCCTTTGTCATTACTGAAATTTTTTGACAACAATTGACAATTATTTTCAATAGTTATTAATTCTATATCCAGGGCTGTTGAATTTTGGGTTGATAATATTTTGGAGGGATCCATCATAGAAATTGCAGTCAACACAATAAGGTCATACCATGAAACAAAAGGGTATTTTTTTCAAGAAACCAGAGGTTTCTATTTGAAATGATTGAAACTGTGGTTCAAGATGTTGGTATGTGAAAAAGGGATCTTGAGACTGGAGTCCGATAGATATATATTTTTGCGCAGAGACTCAGGATATGTCGCAAGAAAGGTTTGAATAAAATGGAACCAAATAAGTTGAGATGTTTTTTGTTTATAGTGAGATTGAGCTAGAAGGTGGACGCCTAAGAAGTGGAAGAATATTTGAGTCAGAAAAGAGAAGAAGGAATTCGAAAAGAAGAGAAAGTTGCAATGCGACCAAAAGAGAGGACTATGAGTTGGCATCACACCTTGACAGAGGATCTTGCGATGAAGAAGAGGAATATTAGCTTATCTCTGAAGAAGACGAAGAAGAAGAGGCACTAGATCCATATTAAGATTACAAGATACATATGACCCCACGTAAATTACCCAAGGTAATATATAGAAACATATCACCCAGTGGTTTTGTTAATCATACTAACAGTAATAGTGGAAATAATAGTTAGGGAACTCCTACTAGAAAAATCTTTATTTCAACAACACCAAGAATAAACATAATGGCTGGAAATGATATAAAGTTACTGATATTTAATCGAAATGGGTTATAGGACCCTGAGCAACATTGGTTCCTATGCGAATCTATATGGACCATGCGACAAGTCCAAGTTGCGGCCATAAATAAATTCCAGACGATCACCACCTTTAGAGGTCATGCATTCGACTGGTACATGAAATTCTATATGGTTCCAGAAGGGATCCATCAGAATAAATTATATCAAATATAGGAGATATTGATAGATGAGTTTAAAAATCTTAAATTTGAGCCACAGTGCATTACATAAATAAAATAAATTAAGCAATTACCTATAGATTCTATTTGGGACTTCGACCAAAGATTCAAAAATTTGATGGCTAAAGTACGTTTTCAGATGTCGGACATCCAACATAAGGAATTTTTTATTGTAGCGATGATATCAAATACCCATATTCCCTTAATGCAATGGAATATCATATCAAAGAGCAAGGCTCTTCATCTTTCCATGAAATTGGAAGCTTCACCAATCATATAAATTGGTGCATGAATGATGCATATACAATCGTATCTTACCAACCTTACATTGCAACTTAAGGATATCAAGAAAGGGAAGAAAATACAAGAAGTACTCTCATGTACCCTAGGTAGAACTGAAGGCCACCATAAAGATTCATGCTTCACGTATATGAATTATGTTGTATTAGGTGCATCGAATCTGATTAATTCTAAGGGAATGCCTTGGGTGAAGAAATTGTTAGAATAGAGGACATTGGTTGGAGGAATGCTTATATTTACAAAAGATAGTAAGAAGACCGAAAAACCTATATTGTAAACTTGATCGATCAGTTGGTCACGATGAGAAATATTGCAGAGCACATTAGATGGTGGAGGAGAAAACACTCGACACATACATAATGAAAAATGATGAATAGATGCAGGTTGAGCGAGAACATGCTCAATACCCATAGGAACAATACCCTCAAACCAGGGGGAGTGGAATTTTTAGAGGCCAAGGACGAGGAGGAGGATTTGGTCATGGAATGGACCAAGTCATTTGTTATAATTGTGGACAGCTGAGACATTTTTCTATAGATTGCATGAATCCTACGTCGACCTGTTTGTATTGCAAAGCATTGGATCACACTGTGTAAGAATTCCCTCAGTTGATTTATAAGTGGTAAGCAAGAAATGTGCTAAATGAGAACCCACCTCAGAATGCTAATATGAACATGTAGAATATTTTTGCTGAATCAAGGGAACTGAATATTGTTGTGGTAACGAGAAGAGGTATTTTGACTAGAGTAGATCAAGAAGCACCATATGGACAACTGAGAGTTCAAACAACAACAAAAAATAAAGCACCATTTGATTTCAAGAATGAAAAGGAGATATTATTGGATGCATGACCTGAGTTTATCGACAGCAATCAAGCATCGACTTCTACTGCTGTACCGAATGAAGGACCAATATTAGAGATGCCTGATATATTCGAACAATTATTTCGAAGGAAAATAACATAAAAGGTCAGTAAATTGAAATAATTATTTAAAAATTGTTTAGCATTAGTAGAAGATAAATATTCTATCACAGAACTATCATTCTTAGTTGAAGAACATCAATCAGATGTGCGACCAAAAAGGAGAGTTAACCACATTGGGAAAATACCGAAAAATGGTCACGAGCTAAGGATGGATTCCCAGATAGGTGATTATGACATGGATTATATTATCCTAGACTTGGGAAAAGATGTTAACATCCTCAACAGGAAAACATGGGAATGCTGAGACTAGTGTGGTCTCATATCCAACTAAGATTAGGTAATTAGTTGAATATTTTTCCTATTGTTCGACTAACACAAGTTATGGTCGAGGTAGAAGGACTCAGGACTTATGTAGACTTTGAGGTGATCGACATTGTTGATGATACAAATCTGTATCCTGTATTTCTGGGGATTGACTGGGACATTGGTAATCAAATTATTATCAATTAATAATATGATATTAATGTTTTAGGATGCAAAATTATGGGTGGTCACAACGATTGATCCCATGGAAGGCCAAATATATGTCAAGCAGGTGAATAGTGAATAACACAGAGGATATCTTGACCATATCTACAATATTACTTTTGCGATGAATGACTATGTAAATCCAACGATCGATGGAAAAATCAGTTGGCGAAGCGTTAGTTCCTACACATCAGATTCAAGAATTTTTTTAGAAAACTATCAAATTGATTACATGAAGTATCCATGAGGAAATGCACAAGAATACAAAAATCCATGCGACAGGTAGGTATTGAGGTATGTGATCTACCTACCTATGAAGGTTTTCCTAACTTGGAATCTTTTCTTATAGAGTTTGTAGAGAAAGTAAATAAACCTCAACGCTTGCTATCTATGGATTTCACATTGAATGTTACACCCACAAGATGGTGGGTTGCATGCAGTCTATATCAGAATGGCCTCAATGCCAAATATTACTAGAATTCATATTTAGATAAAAGGTGATCTACATTGGTTAGAAATACACAGCACTAACTAATCCTATTGAGCACATTGAGCATTGTCGTGTGACATGGGAGACATGTCCATGACAAGAATGGGTCCACCAATTTGTACAAACATTGGACATGATACCAATAAAATGGTGTACATTGGTTGAGCTACGATGAGGAACAATTGAGTGGGAAGAGCTATCTTCCATTTTCACGCATACATTTGAATTTTCTGATGATAATCCATCGATTGATGTTGCATTTCAAGTAATTAATACTAATATATTTGAATGTATTCCTGTGTCAATGACAAATTTCCATCAGAGAAGCGTGAATGTCCAACATTGGATGGAATGCTACAATGTAACAGGTGAACTTGATGATGATGATCCCCATGAAATAAATAATCCCAAGTCTAAAGGTACTCACGCGGTATAAATATCAAGTGTATCAAGTGACAAGTTTATAAATACTTTGAAAATAAAGAAAGTGAATATTGGCTCTCCAAAGAACCCAAAGTTTGCTAATATTGGAGACTACCGGGATGATGAGACCATTGGGAATATTACAAATATACTACATGAATTTTAGGATCTATTTCCCACTATATTTCTAGATATGAAGGGAATCATTGGAGATATTGGATAAATGAACATTCCGTTGAAGCTTGATGCAAAGCCTATTAAACAACGACCATATCGGCTCAATCTGAGATATAAAGAAAAGGTCAATATAGAGTTATACAGAATGTTGGATCTAGGAATTATAGAACCTATCAAGGAATATGAATAGATTATTCCTATGGTAGTACAAGACAAGAAAACTGCTGGTGAAGTGCATATTTGCGTCGACCTGAGGAAGCTGAATGATTCATGTCTGCACGACCCATTTTGACCTTGTTTATATATGAAGTATTGGAAAGCATCGAAGGACAAGAAGTATATTAATTTACTGATGGGTTCTCTAGTTACCATAAGATAAGGATTACAAAGGAAGATCGACATAAGACAACCTTTGCGATGAAGTGAGGATGTTTCTAGTATACGGTAATGCCTTTTGGACTTAAGAATTCTCTTGATATATTTTCTAGAATGTCATAGTTTCTTTTAAATATTTTATTCCTAAATTTCTTGAGGTCTACTTTGATGTCTTGACAGTCTTTGGGCAAATAAAATATCATATTGAGAGCCTCAGAATGATGTTGGGATGGCGTCGACAGTTCCAGATTTACCTTAACTTAAAGAAGTATATTTTTTGTGCCCCTTTTGGAATTCTGTTGGGTCATGTGGTTTGTCACGATAGTGTATAAGTGGATCCTTCTAAAATTGCGATTATTGTTGACCTACCACCACTCTCGACAGTAAATCAATTGATAAATAATTTGGGAAAAATGGGGTACTATAGGAGATTTATTAGAGGATATGTGCCCCTATGGAGAAATTATTGAAGAAAGACGTCAAGTTTAAGTGGAGTGAACAATGTGAAGAGAGTCTGTATGTTCTTGAAAATAAGATGGTTACAACACCCATATTATTCTTTCTAGACTGGAAGAAAGAGTTTCATGTACATGTCGATGCGTCGTATGTCACACTCGACATTGTACTTACACATCTAGGTGAAGGTTCTATTGGTCATACTATCACATTTTCCAGTAGAAAACTGCCGATGATAGAGAATAAATATACCACAATAGAAAGAGAAGGACTCACTATGGTCTATGCACTTCAAAAGTTTCGACACTATTTGTTGGGAGGACACTTCAATATGCATACAGATCATTATGCATTGAAGTACTTGGTGAATATGGTAGTTATGGGGGGAATATTTGTTGATGGATTCTCCTATTCCAAGAGTTTTCCTTCAAACTTAGTGTCAAACCGGGTCGACTAAATTCAGGACCAAAACATTTGTCATGATTAGAAAGTGGAGAAGAGCATGTGAGTCTCGATGATAGCCTTCCTAAATAAAAACTATTTGCGGTTAATATATTTGATGATTACTAAAAATATATTATACATCTCTTAACTACAGGATATGCACCAGAAGGATTCAGTACCGCGTATAAGAAATAATTAGTTGTAAGAGCTACAGATTTCCAGCTGATTGGTGAACAATTATACAAAATGGGACCAAATGAAATTCCTCATTGTTGTGTTTTGAAACATGAGAGACCAATGGTATTGAATGAGACACATTTTGGTGTTTTAGGAGGCCATTATGTAGGAAAAGAAACAATGCACAATATATTACAGGAAATATTGTGGTGGCCTATTCTGCATGTTGATGGTAGGGATTATTGTCATAGCTGTGATATCTTCCAAAGAACTGGAAAACCGTCGTGATGAGATGAAATTCCGTTTGTACCGCAAGTGACTTTGTAGGACTATGAAAAATGGATAGTTAATATTGGGGGTCCTATCAATCTACCAGGAAAAATAATGAGTTAAAATTACATCATCATTGTGACAGACTACTTGACCAGATGGGCTAAGGCAACACCAGTAAATGATTTTACTGCTGCGAATGCCGTAATATTTTTTTTTTACAATGTTGTTATCCGATTTGTATGCCCTACGATTTTGATTAGTGATCAAGGAACACACTTTGTGAATTAGTTGATCAACAAATTAACTGAATAATTCCATATTCAACATCGAAACATGACACCATATTATCCACAAGTGAATGGTGATGTCAAGGAATTCAATAAAATCTTGAAAAATGCATTGAAAAAGATATGTAACATTCAAAGAGATGATTGGGAGCAAAATATTATGGGCTTATCAAAAGATATTTTTTCATTATTATGGGCTTATCGCATGAATTGTAAAAAGTTGACATGCCAAATTCCGTTCAGACTAGTTTATGGATAAGAAGCTCTCATGCCAATGGAATATATTGTACTAAGTCTCAAGATAGCTGCAGTAACAAAGCGATAGGTGTTGGTGTTGTAGAAGAGAGATTGTCGCAGCTGGTACAACTAGAAGAATATCTCTTTTTTGTAGCTTTTAATCAGAATGTCGAAAAGAAGCAACAAAAATCTTGGCATGATCGACATATTAAGTATAAGCAGTTTCAAATTGGAGATACTGTTCTCCTATATGACAATAAATTTTTGAAGCATCTTGGAAAGCTTCAAACACATTGGATGGGACCATATGTGGTCATTTAGATCATTGAAGGAGGATAACTACAGTTACAAAAGTTGGATGGAACACTCTTCAAAGGATTGGTGAATGGAATTCAGATAAATCCTTATCATGATAGCTATAGTTTGGTCGAATGATAGTTAAAAAAGAAAAGGAAAACCGTAAAAAAAAGTTGCAATATTATGAGTGTTA
Organism: Pseudotsuga menziesii; assembly: GCA_001517045.1. Taxonomy (NCBI): domain Eukaryota; kingdom Viridiplantae; phylum Streptophyta; class Pinopsida; order Pinales; family Pinaceae; genus Pseudotsuga; species Pseudotsuga menziesii. Next base: position 10,123 of record LPNX010308060.1, on the reverse strand, counting down.
TTATTGAAAAAATTATGTGTTTTTTGTCACAAAATTATGAGTATTTTTGTCTCAAGTATTTTAGTGTTTGGTCATAGACTATATGTCTGTCACAAAAGAAGAAAAACGTCGCAGACTATCTGTTTGTCATAAAAAAAGAATAGTGTCACAGACTATTTGTCTATCACAAAAAATAATTATGTCGCAAACCATCAGTATGTCGTTTATATAAAATATTTGTCATATACCATCCATCTGTCGCAAGAGACAAACTATTGTCGTAGATTATATATATTTTGCAAGAAAATAAGTGTTGTCATAAGATAATTATTGTCGCACAATTGAATTTGGTCGCAAGTGACAGGTGGGTAGCAATTAATTTGAGGTTGCGATAGATTTTGGTAGCATGAATTTTTCTCACTTTCTCCATTAATGCACAATAACTATAATTGAATTGACAAGTGAAGTAATGGATTTATTGGCATTTTCCTTGAAATGATTTGGAATATTTCTAAATGTGATGGAAATCACTGCGACCTTCTCCATTTACTGCAAGACTGTGTGAGTGAACGATTGATTGAACTTGTTGATATATATCATCTTCACTCCGAAGTTTTGTCATTTCATTGCATCTAACATACTAATTTCTGCACTAAACTGTCTATATGCAACTATTTGAGCTGAAGCTATTTCCACAGATTATGGTCATTTTCATCTTGAACACAAGCACCATTCAAGAATTAGGCATTGATATTCCATCACCTACACCTATCATGGAAGAACATACATAATATATTTCACATCCGATGATTGAAGTGGTTTTACAACCGGATCAACCTGACACATCCAAAATAAAATGTTATGGTCGTGGAACTAGTTACAAACCAATATAGACAACACCTCCACCTGATGATGAAGGAACAAGGTCAAAATCCATGTTTCTTGATTATGTCCAACTGAGGCCAACTAAATCACCTAAGGTAATTGTTGGTAAAAATGCCAAGTATCCTTTCGTAACTCTAGCTATACCCAAAGGAGTTTGGGTGACGACAAATATTATTCACAATTTTTAGAAAATGGGATTCATCAACCATGACCTTCAGAAGTTCCCAGAACTTGTGATGAACATATACATGAATACTGTTAGAGAAACTGAGGATGGCCCACTTCACATAGTCCTAATGGAGTGGGCGAGATGATTGGATAATTTCATATTGTTGTTGTTGATGCACATGCCACAGTTTGGATGCACAACAAAATTTAATGCCTATATGAAACAAATGCTGGTGTGTTTTCACGAAGGATGTCTATTTCTCAACAAGAAAATATCAGTGGACATCGAGTTGATGGAATCCATTGCAGGACTCCCTCTTGCAAAAGTCAAACCAATGCAATACTTTATTGGGAAGGACCATGATACAACTTTGACGAAGTGAATGAAGGATAAGTATGATCTAATGAGAGACAATAGAGGATTTACCATCACCTTTGTAAATTACATAACCATTTGGTTCACATTCGAGGATATATCCAGTAATTTTCTCAGAAAGATGCGACCAAACCAATGCATCACTGGAAAAATGGTTGCGGCAGAGCAGTGTGCAGTGGGTGTCCAGATGAAATGGTTGACCTATTTGTTGAATGATCTATTACTAGATGCTAAATATGCACAAGAAAAGGGTAACCCCTTTAACTATTCATGGATATTAATTTTGATTTCATTTGTCGCATGGGTAGAACCGCCAGAATACAAAGGGGTAGATGTCCCTATCCTATGCCAAGGAGCTCAATACCAGAATATCTAGTTCAAAAAGGAGAACCCACATAGGCATAAAGATAACAATATTGATTTTTTCTTACAAGGAGAGGCACTTAGGAATTTTATTAAGAAGCATACTAGAATCACAGAGGAAACCATTAAGATTTTTTGCAATATTATATGATTTTCGGTCGGGGCCCATCACATATTTTTTGTAGCCATAGTAAGACCCCAGAACTAGTGGGTAGCAATAGATTTTAAACTATCCATTGAATACATTGATACCATTGTTCAGGATTGGCATGAACAATGGATAGTACTTGTTGCAGAGGATCAAATATCTGTAGAAAGTGAACCATGATAGGATGAGTCATCAGAGAAGATGATTGCATATCAGGGAGGAGATCCATCAGTTGAATATAACCCAAAAATATCTCCCTCCAACAATAAAGATGAATCTAGTGTGACCTTGGTAGATCTAGATTTCGGGGATAGAAGAAAAAAGTATGAGAAGAGTCACAAGAAGAGGAAGGTTATCAGATCATTTGGAGTCGTTGGTCTTACAAATGATGATTATAACCTCATATAAGATAGGATGGAAGAAGTAGCCAATGAAATCCACAAGAATATGGATGAAAGACACATAGAATTAGTAATAAACACTACCATTTTACTATAGATGCCTTGTACTACAGTAAAATAAGTTAGAGTAGTGGTCATACAAACACCATATTCGACTATGTCGTAGGACCAAGCTGGCCCATCTGAAGAGTGACTTGTCAAGACATCATCGATGACCCCACAAACATAGGTTCAAGTAGTTGGTCAAGAAATTGACTTAGGAATACCAGAGCTCAATGCTATGGTAAAATACCTTGGCCATGTGAATTTTAAATTTTCTGCAGTACCAATGTATCAACTACATGTTATTCAACATGGTGCAATCGAAGAGATGAAAAAAAGAGAGCGTTCAATATTTAGACAACTCAAGACATCAAATAAAACTATTTTTTAATTGAAGCAAATAGTTAAAGAGATAGAATAGAAAGAAAAACTAAGGAGGAGGACATGAAGTGACTGGATGTGGCTGTTACAATCACTTGTAGCAACTTCACGGATGAAGGAATTACACCATAAATTTTCTTAGAAGCAAAATTTTTCTGACTAGGTGAGGTCACTGAGAACCTTCGTAGGAAATTCATGGAGTTGGAATTGAAGATGACTCCCAGCACACCTCCGAAGGTACTGGAAGAGAGAAGGAAGGAAGAAAATGAGGATGCACAGAAGACTGAAGAAGAAGAGGCACTTTGTGCCAGAGAAGTCAAACAGGTTTCTCAACCATGTGAAGCCTTGATAGATGACGAAAAGTTAGAACAGGTTACAGAGAAACTAGATACTGCTAAAGCATACTTTAACCAACTGAAGAATGACTTGAATAATATTCCAAAAATGGAAAATATGACTAATGCTACCGACCTTAAGAGATTACAACAACACATAACCAAAATGTGAGCACAACAACTGAAAAAAAATCGATCATGTCATAGAGTTTTAGGCTGAAGCGAAAAATGTTACATGTATTATTCAAGATGTTCATGAGAAGGTGCGATAAGCCTTGGGTTTGATGAGACTAAAATATTTGCAACACATCAATTCTTAACTTGTGGAACAATTGAAGATAGTACAGGAAGAGGCGCAACAAGAAACATAACAAGTTGTGAAAATCTTTCAATAAATTTAGAGCAAGGTCCCCCTGAATGAGATTTCAAACTAACGTGGGTTAGGATGATCCATAAGTGAGTGTTGGGGGTGTTAGAAAAATCAACCCATAATTAGCAACCTTAGACATTAATTAATCCATTTTTGTCTTATTTTCCTAGTTTCCAATATTCCACTCTATGCAATTTGTCTTCCACATGTCCTAGAAGTCAATATTGCTAAAAATGAGTCATGGAGTGCTTGGAAAACCTCCTAGAAACCATATTTAGCATGTTTTATTTATTCCAGATCCTCCCTAGCACATATCTGCTTTTTCTGCTAAGTTGCCTGCTTTATTGAGATTTATGGTAAAAGGGAAAGTAAGACTAGGTGTAGTTGACTAGTTTTTTTCCCTCATCATCCTCCATCATTTTCTCCTAATAAAATCATGTATGAGTTGTATTTCCATCCCTTAATAGCTTTCCTACTTGACTTTGCCAATTCGTGAGCCTCTAAGTGGATTTGGAAACTCCTTTATGCACCTATGGGGGATTTGACTAGATTTAGTAAGCCTGCCTTTTTACTATTACGAATGGAATCCTTATGCATTCAAATCTCTCATGTAATTATATATTTCAGCAGCCTATGAATTCACAATGTTGGCTATTGTACACTTATTCAATACAGATTAGTGTTATGCTCCAATTTCAGTCTCCTTTGTTTGTAATTTTGCATGTTTGATTAGCAATTTTGTGAGTGCAATTGTTCTATCACTTGGGTTCAATTTCCACATGGTATCAGAGCCTTTGTAGATCAATTTCTCTCCTTCCATATTGCTATTTCATGTTTGACATCTTGACTAGGAGCACATTCTACTGGTTGAAGGGCACAATTTTGAGCTATGGATCAATCTCAGAAGATCATCTTGACTCCATTTAATTTATTTGAATGGAAAGAAGAGATGGAGATACCGTTGAGAGTGAAATTTATCTACAGGGTGACTATGGTAACTAAGGTAGAGCCCAGTGCAGCTGCAAAGAAAATTAAATGGCACAACATGAGGGATGAGGCCAATGGTATTTTGTGTCTAAGCATATCAAGAGACCTCCTATTCCATCTAGATGGATTTCCATCACCTAATGAAATATGGGAGAATCTTTTAGATATTTTTGGTAAGATAGATGAGATGAGAGGACATCAAATTGAGAATGAATTGATCTCTTTGAGTCCCAGTAGCTTCGAATCCCTGCAACTCTACTTTTCCAAGTTTAAAGCCCTTGTTTTGTAGCTAAAACAGTGTGGAATTGAAAACAAGGAAGAGAAACTAGTTTTGGACATACTCTCAAAGCTTGGCCCTGACTATTCAGTGTTTGTTTTGACCTTCCATGCCATGAAGTTGACAGCTCAAGCCTGGAAGATGCCTAAGCTTGCATATTTCATGTAATCCCTCACACAAGAACAAGATAAATTGGTGATGATGGGCACCATCAAACCTTCCAAAGACCAAGATTTGGTTGCTGGAGATTGGAGGGTGGATTCAAAAGGCAAGAAGAAGTCTAAGAATCCACCTGAGCAGAAGAGAGACAAGAACAAGTCTCAAGAGGAGCCCCAATTCTCCAAGAAGAACTTCCAGAAGAAGAAGAACAAAGGAGTGTTACCACCTAAGTTGTACTTAGTGGTTTTTTATCAAGTGAGCCTGGTGAACCGGACAAGGATAACTTGTTTGGACTTAAGAAGACCTTTGGAAGTACTTTTGGGAAGTGCTTGTTGTACTATATCACATGTTCATACCCCATGGGGGAATTGTAATAAATGTTCTAGCATGATAGTGTCTGTAAAAGACTCGGTCTCTTATACTTTATTTGTCAATCTGATCAGCCCAGGGTGTCTTTTCCCTTGGTTATTATTGGTTGTTGAATAAACAACTGATAATTTCTGAGTTTTTCACTCCATACCTGCAAAGTTGGGGTGGTTGGCTTGGCATTTAGGCCTATTGAGGTTATTAGAGTCTATGTGTCAATGTATAAACATGCTAGACATCATGGTCGAGTCATATGAACATGTTTATGTTCCCCTAGGTTTTTTCAATTTTTCAAATTTTTAGTTTTTACAGTGTTTTTTATTAAAATTTAATTTTTCCAAAACTTAGGCTATTTTTTAATAGTTTAATTGGAAAAATTGATTTTGTAATAAACGTGGGCCAAATAATCAGTTTCATTCATGTAGGTGCTCATTTTCAAGCTAAGAGCATGATGTAAACCCATGGACCCACTATTTCATAGTTTTGAGTGATTTTCCATCACTTAGGTCAGAAAGCCCCAAAAAATCAATGATTGATTATTTTAATTAATAAATTGATGAATAATGGAGCAAATACAAAATCCTAGATTAGTGGATTCTCAACCGATTTGATTGAAATCAGTCAGATCTGAACCAGATTGATTGGATCTAACAAATCCTTGACTGAAGGAGGTGATCTGGACAGATCCAGAGTTGAGCTTCAACATCCTTTATGGGGAATTTCGCCCTCCCTCTCTCCTCCACACGTTTGGGCTAATCTGGATGAGTTTTGGTGGATGCTTCAGTCAACAAATTGAGGTGTCAGTCAGATCAGCCTCCCCATTGATAGTTGCACTCAGTGAAACTCAGATTTGGCTCAGCTAGACATAGATCAGGCATTGATGGACTCTCCTTAAGCTACAATGGTCTATCTCCTTGGGATTTGCACCCCCTGGGCTGGATCTCCTTTTTTTGTATAAATAAAGCTCAGGCTGCCTCTTCCAAGCTAGTTAGAGTTGGATTGAAGGGCTTGCTATTGTAATACTGTTGTAATATTTTTATTGTTGGAATAAAGAAGATTTGGAGTCCAAATGGTGTAATGCTCTCATGTGTGTGGATTAAGCATTGTCTTACGGCTATTGATGTTACCGGCTTTTCTCTCAATTTCTGCATCTGAACCCTGTCTGGCTTGAACGATTCAATAGAATCAATAGGAGTATAGTTGGGAAAGTAAGGTTACTTGTTTTTCTTATATCTCATAGCATATATGTTAGAAGATATATATTATACATGTTTAATAAGTTTATTTGCATGTAATTCTTATCTCTTTTTCATATATATATCCAGATCTCATGAGGTTTCGTGCAGGATTGTGTGTTTAGCTTTCAGGTAGCAAGGATTGCATGAGCTGTGGATCTAGTTTGACTCCACTATACATCCAAAATATTTGTGAAGACATTTCCCCTCTGTATTCCACTAACAAGTTTCCATTGCAGATCCATCCAACAACGGGCCTTTCCCCTTCTCTTCCTCCTTTCTTTTAAAATTAATCTTCTGGTTACCTGTATCTCCCTCTTATGATCAGATATAGTTCCAAGAATTGAATATATATTGTTAGATCTATTTTATAAGAGTTTTTCTATCTAGATCTATAATTTCATAAATAATATCAGTTCATAAAGATAGATCTAGGTGTAGGACATTCCTTTTTTGCAAGTAGCTAAAGCATAGATCTAAATCTTGCTCATAAGGTAGCTTCCTTTTTTGTTCTTCAAAGATTTAAATTATGCAATAACAGTGCACATCTCATTGGCTTCCCAAAAAACAAGCCAAGATACCAAGGAAAGCTTGCTTTCCTTGGTTCCTTTTTGCAGAAATTAGATTACCCCTGTTTAACAATTTTTACTTAATTTTTTTTTGTTTGGTAATTAGCGTGGTGACCCAAAATAATTTTAAAGTGTGTTTGGGAACATTTGATTTTAATTTCTCGCTATTTTTTATCAGGTCTAACATAAAAGAGAATGAGACTCTGCCAAATTTCTAACTCTTGGACCAACTAGAGCTTCCCGGAAGCTTACCCCACCGCTGTGTTTTAATTCAAGCTTGTTACAAGCTTGTTGTAAGCCTTTGGATTCCAGATAACAAGGAAACAAGTGCATTAACTTCAATTTTTTGATATTGTAAATCACTGCTAATAAAAAGAGGAGGTCCTTTCGAATAGGCTCTTTCGAGCCTATTCACCATCCCCCCTGGGGGAATTTCCGTCAGTGTCAATTTTTTACTTTTTGTTCATATCTTTTCAATATAGCGTAGTTCTAATATACAAGGTAGTATAATTTCATTTGTTATCATTTCCATATTCCATATTTGATATTTCAAAGTAATCTTAATAATTACCCCACAACTTCCCGATTGACTCGAAAGGGGAAAGAGATGCGTGGTAGGACTAATTACAAAATTGGAATTGTGTATCTGTGTTTTCATTTTCATCAATTGTTTCATCAGCTATTATAAAATTAACACTGTTGAAATATTGTAACTTCGAAGAATATTCTATATGTATCTTTTTGTGGTCCCCGATGGTCCTACCGGGAGAACCACTTGAATTACATTGTACCCCGTGCTCCTAATCGGAAGAACTAATAAGAGTCATGAGGTAGTCCCCTCTAATTGTAAAGGTGGGTCATCAGCACCCCAGTGTGGTTACTTGAGCCTACATGTGTAACTTGAGCCTACATGTCAAATGAGTTAACTTAAGTGAACGGATGAATATAAATAGAGGTGTAGTGCTCCTCATTTGTGACACACACTCTCACTTGTATAGCGCATTAGTGGAGAAGAGAAGTAGCTGGAGAAGGAGGAGGATCAGGCCTTGATCTCCTTGCTGCTTTTATCTTTTATCTTTTTGGGGCATCTATATTGAGGAAGCTTTTGCTGGGTTTTTCCCTTTAGGGTTTTCCCAGGATAAATCTTTGTGTTCCTTTTGTATGGTTGTGCTTGTCTATCTTTCAGTGATCCTGTTTATATGCTTTTGTTATGAAAATGAAATGAAATAGTAATGTCTTAGTTAAGCATATGGAAATTCAACATGGAATCAGAGCTAACTTGAGAAGAAGACATTGTGTAGCTATGGAATCTAGGGCTTCTTACTTTTTGGGTCTCTCTCCACAATCCATCAGCAAAAGTATGCTAGGATGACTCTCCATTGAAGGGCACATCTTTCTGTCGAAGCAGAATTCAATTCCGAGCATTTTCAGTTTTCGATGTGGAACTTAGGGCTTTCTACAAAAGAGGAATTTTTGAGTGAGACCAGCATAGGATTTTTCTCCTCATCAAAACCGAAGTTTAGAGACCTGGATCAAGAAATTTGGTTGGGTGAAACTCTAGGAAAGTCAAACCCTAGTTTGACCCTGAGCTAGAAAAACCCTAAATACTAAAACTGCTACATTTTGGTACATTCTCTATATTCTGAGATTGGTGAAGGATCAGGAGTGGAAAATTTCAAGGGACGAAGATAAAATCTTGATGAACACTGTATCCTAAATTTATCCTCATATTCGCTGTATTCCAGGAGATATGTTCTCTCCAAGTTAGAGTTCCAGCCTCTTCCAGAATTCATCCCTAAACAGGACACCTGGGGAGAATTGCAATATATTTGGCTACAGAGGTCCAAATGAAATTCCTGAAGATTTTCCAGAAAGGGAACGGACTTTAATTTCGGTGGTCCAAATATTAGACTCAGAAGATGAATCAGTGACACGTGGCATGCCGTACAACTTAGTTGTTCTGAACAGTCCTGTAACAGGTCACCTTGGGAAAAAGATCATAAATCCAAAATGGTGAAACAAATTCTGATGAAACCTGTAGTGTTGGATCATGGACATGCGAGGTTACCTCAGTACAAAATGTAAGACGTAGAGGAGCAGAAATTTCAGAGATATCACAGAAACAGTAACAGGCATTTCTGCAGAAGAAATTGGAAAATTAGGGCTTCCTGTTCCGGGAGCTTCCCTCCACTGTTTTCAGAAATTGAGTACATTGGATAGCTCCATTTGAAGAGATATATCTATCTATCCAATCATATCTTAAATATTCCAAGTTTTTAAATTAGGATTTCTATGACAAACCCTAGATCAGCCAGCTCCGGAACCAGGACGGACACCTCAAATCGGTAAGATCTAATCCTTTGCTATGTTCATTTGAGGTTCGCATTTCAAAGTGATCTATCACATCAGCTTAACGATAAGCTTGGTGAAGTTGAAAAATTCCAAGCCTAGAAGTATATGATCTCTTTGAAGAAAATGGATTGGACACCTACATGAGCATAGAGGTTCCAGTTTCAGAGGGAGATGAGGCTAGAAGCCTTTCACAAGAAGAACTTGGTCAAAGCCCAGAAGATCATTGATGATTCAATCACGAATCAACCTGTTCTACAAGTGTCTTCCCTAAAGACATCGATGAGGTTTGATTCCTTGACCAAGCTATTTGAAGGGAAGAACAAATATGAACTTAAGAAACCAGCTGAAGAATGTGAAGATCCAGAATGCAGAGACCATGCAGTCATAAGGATATCTCAAATCAAAGAACAACTTCAAGAGGGGAAAGAAGAAGTGAAGAATGCAGAAGTGGTGATGGCCACCTTTAATGGCCTCCCAAGATCATGGAATTCATTCATTCAAGGAATGTGTTCCAGAAGGAAGTGATTACTTTCAGCAGACTTTGGGAAGAAGAAGAAGCTCGTCTTTGAAGATCAAGCTCTCATCTTCCAAAGAAGATCCCTCAATCAATGAGGAATATGAAGATCTCGACTCTTGAAGAAATTCTTATCCACCTCAGCATTTGGATAAGAAACGATGCTATCATGAATGAAGAAGACGATGAAGCTGAAGACTCAAGAAGGAGTATACC
>LPNX010307967.1:8511-22497 GCA_001517045.1 Pseudotsuga menziesii | reverse complement strand
ACAAAATAAAACATCCATCCAGACCCTGCACAAACCATACCATTCCATTAATTGGTGATTTGGGGCATTAGAAATCTTAGAAAACTGTGAAAATCATGCCTATATCATAGAATTTGTGGCGAGCTTATTGCCTACCAAGAATATCGCTTGCGAGCTCACGGAATCGAATGTGGCGACGACCTTGCTTCTCGCAATTATCGAGCACTTTGGCCATCAGTAAATACGAGTAGAATGTGACTGCAGCTGCTAAGGAGAGGGAGAAAAGCCCAAACGTCCATCCCATCCCGCCCAAGGCGTAGGGAAGCGTAAGAATCGTCGGGCCTACTATAGCAGTTGTCAAGTGAAATCCTGCATGCCACCAAGTCCCTGCATCCCAACTACAATCCCCTCAATGAATATAATGTTCCATAGATAAACAAAGCTTTTTTTTCAATTATGTGGGGATAGGTTATGAAAAAAACACCATAATTATTATACCCTTTGATTGCAAGACGAACGCTGCGCCTGCATCTTCATCTCTATGTGCAGCATCTTCAATTGAGTTATTGTACTGAATATCAGGGTGTGCAGGAAAGTACTCATTGCCGCCAACTGCCATTTCTGTGGCTTGTTTATATACACAAGCCAACAACCCATTAGTGAAATGAAAATTTTTCTTGACATGCAATAACTATCGCAGCCACCAATGGTTGGTTGTGTGAAAATGGCTGGCTGTTAGTCAAAGGAAAAGGGCGAAAGGCAAAGGCTGAAAGATATAATTTATATTCATTATTCATAACAGATTACCAGATTGTTAGAGTAAATACTAAAAAAACAAAAATACTGATTGAAAAAACAAAAAACAATTGTTACCCTTTAAGATAAGGGTATTTAAATCTAAATGAAGATTTAAGACTTAATGAAGATGCACATTTAATCATAACATTTAAGCATAAGCATAACCAGATACCACTACCATATACTACTACCAAATGAATTCCAACTGCTGTACACTTGTTAACTTAGGTTAACTTAGGTTAATCTTGGGTTAATCTTGCTGAGGGATAATATCTAATCTTGGGTTAATCTTGCTGAGGGATAATATCTAAATGTCCAGAATGTGAGATAATATCTAAATCAACATAATAAGCAAGATAATATCTAAATGTCCAAAATGTGAAATAATATCTAAATCAACATAATAAGCAAAATCAGTAAGCAAAGTAAGCAAAATCAGAATGATATTGATTTCAAACACCTCAAAATAGAATTCCAAAAGGAATTCCAGAAACCTAACTTTCAAACACCTCAAATATGCCATAGCACCCATAAACCTAATTGTGGGAAGGGTATGTTGGGAGTTTAACAGTCGAAAGGAACAAACATCTAAACTGAATGAATAAGTAATAATTTCCAAAGGGTTTTAGCCTGAAATAAGAACAGAACCCAGTTCTAATTTAAAGGTATTCTATTAATGCCTATTTAAACAAATTTGATTTATGGAACATGTCTCTGTAAACCAATTTCGTTACTGGAACATGCCGCAAGTCTCTGAGGAGGGATGAAACCAAATATTTGATGTGGGAAGAAAAGTTAAACCCAACAAACACCTTCCGCCATGAAGGGCTCTACACCAGCAAAGGTTTAGATTTGAACTGTTTGCATGGTTTCAGAAATCTGTCCCAATTACTAAGCCACAGTCAGATGGGCAATTAGCAGAACAACAAAGAAAATAAAACCAGAAATTTAAAGTCTACCCATGTAGGGGCGTTAAACATCTGTCAATGTGTTAACAAGAGCATGCAGAAAAAGTTAATACACAGGCATATACAGAGGCTTGTGCAAAAAATATACAGAGAAAGAAATTAATTGATTCAGCAAAATAATACCTACCTTTTGATGAGGAATCCCTTCGACACAGGAAGTAACCAAAACCTTCGAATGACAGCGTGGGCTGTTTGGCCGAGAGCTCCACGCTCTGAAGAAAATGACTAGGTTAAAGATAGAATCGATTTCTGCATGTCAATGTCAACAAAACTGCAAATTGCAGATACCCTATACACACGGTGAGGGTTCAAATCTCTCTATCGCCACCCAATACTTTTAAATTCCTGTTGGTTTGAATCTATTCGTATTCTTTATTGATATGAATCTTTCCAATTCTTTCTCTGATATACGATGGGATGGGTTCATTTGGGATCCTTTTTTATCTAAATGGTTAGTATTGGTAATTCCCAAATCTGATTCGTGGCAAGATCTCTATATCCCTGTGTCCATATCCGTGGAGCTACAGTAGATGGCAATGTGTACACCCAGTTTTGACAGAAAAAAGTATAGATTGACAAAGAGAGGGACTTAGCTTCAGTGGGATGTGGCAAGTACCTCAAGTCAGTCTACCGTTCATACATAAATGCTTTACAAGCTAGGTTGCCAACTTGCCATTGTGACACGTTTATATAGGCGCTCAATATTATGAAATTAATTGATATGCACTGAGTGCAAAAAGATATATATATATTATTTAAAATAGGAAATCGATTCTGAATTGGGTCAAAATTTAGATTGTCTAATTCCACACTCAAAAGTTAGAATATATATATATATATTCAAAGATAGATTATTTAAAATAAGAAATCGATTCTGAATTGGGTCAAAATTTAGATTGTGTAATTCCACACTCAAAAGTTCGATTGACTAATTCTACAATACCTGAAAGGGATGCTGCAATACCACAGAGAAGAGGGATACTGTGATCGCGGAATTCTACAATGCCTGAAAGGGATTCTGCAATACTTGAGAAGGTTGTGTGATCGTTTTACAAGAGGAATAATCGCCATTTGATATAGGATAGTAGTTATAATTATGTGTTGACAGAAAAATGACAACTAGTAGTTATTATTGCGATTTGATAATAACTGAGATCTTCGAATTATTGCGATTTTGAATTTTTTATGATATGCAAATCCATTCTAAATTTATATTTCATTCTTAGGCATGCACCTGCAACTTGAATTTTGGAAGAACTTATTCGCTTGTAATGCTCAAGTAGTGGCCATGAAATCATGAACTCCGCAAGCGTGATAAATATAAGTGGGTCACCTGACTGTTACAGCCTCACACGTTTCCTATATGTGTCAATATGGAAGAATGGATGAGTTGGCATGCGTAGCATGAAAGGATGGGATCCTATGCAAACGAAGGCTTCAGAAATATAAGTGGATCGGATTGACTTTCAAAGCTTCACTTATCTACTACTTGTATTGATATGAAAGCATTCAAGAATCAGCATGAAATCATGGAAATTCAATGAGAATCCAAGGAAATACTTGCACCAGCTTCGAAAAGCTAAAAGATCAAAAATAGGGATTTCAGCCCTTTTAAATCAATATGAGGATGATGGGAGGATGATGGAATGTATTTTTAATATTAAAATTGAGGAAGGCAATGTCATGAGTGGGCATAATGGTTAAGATCATGTGTTTCCTTTTATGAGGTCAGAGGGGTCCCTTGTCCCACAAACAAGGGGTCTTATACACCAAATTGGTGTCTCTCTTGGAGGTAACCTTAAAATAAATTATTATTATTATTATAACATAACCACTTATTTTGTGTTGATGAACATTGATAAACCACAAGTTAAGTTATTTATGCTTCACTTACTAAATTTATAATTGTTTATTTGGAATTTGGAACCAATACCATAAAATAAATCTTGAAGTTACACTTATGTCATCTCCCTGCAATCTAGGAAGAGGATCTTTCATTGTCCACTCCAAATTGTAAAATATAAACAACAAAATGTGATTGCAGAAATGAATCTAACATTTTGGCATAGTAACAAATACAAATTTATATATCAATTAGTTAAGTGAAAATCTATAAATATGATAAATATAAAATTATATATCAATTCACTAAGTAAGAATGATGAAATTCATTAACTTATTGAAATTAAATTTGATAATCACATTCACCATGTTCAAACCATATTAACTATTCTACTCTTAACAAAACTAACCATAAGCAAGCAATTGTACGATCCAATCTAAAAAATGTCATGTTTAAAACTATAACCTATCATATAAGTTGTATGATATTCATACATTAAACATGATAATGATAAAATGTAAATCAAATATAATATTTATAAGAAAATATCCATTTTAATATTGTAATCTAGCATATAAGTTGCATGATATTCATAAGTAAGTAAATCAAGTAAAAAATGCCATTAATTGGAAATTCATTAACTTATTGAAATTAAATTTGATAATCACATTGACCATGTTCAAACCATATTAACTATTTTACCCATCGTCTCCACTGTCTTCACCTCCTGAATAGGCGACTGAGGTGGGGTGTATTGACCCATCGTCTCCACTGTCTTCACCTCCTGAATAGGCGACTGAGGTGGAGGAGGATCCTCCAGCGGTGCTACTAGTGGCAGAGGTGATTAGACAAGTGGGTGATCCTTTCATGTTCGGGGCTCCTCTACCGAGTATCTCCTCTATTACTCTTTATTCGTCCATTAATTTATTTACAAATCAATTGAATGTTTCGAGTCTCGACTAGGTGGATGGGTTTAAGAATTTGACTATATCCTCTCAACCTTTAGAGCTCCCTTCACCCATCTCCGTTGCATGTATTGAGGAACCCCCATCTGAGTCGGTGTTGGAACTAATCGTGGTTGAAGTATCTCCCCCTGAATCAACTGATTCGGGGTATTTCCTTCGATCATGTACAAAAGGGTCATCTGGGGGGATGGGGAAAGCCACTGTAGAGACACCAAGGGGGAGAGGCAGAATTTCCCACTTTGCCAAGGCTCAAACCAAAACCAGAAAGGATTTACTGGATGGAAAACAACTTTCTATTGAAAGGGCACTTAGAGCGGTGCATTCCCAGAAGCATAAGAGATGAAGATTATGTCCTTTAATTGTTGGGGTCTTGCTGGTCCCCAGAAAAGATCAGTAATCAGGAGGGTGGTTGATTTAGATCGCCCTGATATTTTTATGCTTCAAGAAACATTGGGGGCAGGAGAGGTGATAAAAGTTTGGTTGGAAAGCTGGCATTTTGAGACTCTGGACGTGTGGGGACGTTCGGAATGCTTGTCAATCGAATGGAATGTTAGGAATGTTAAGGTTTTAAATATTTGGGGTATGGAATCAGTTCTAGGTATGACCTTTAAAGCCCTGGAACATGTGGATATATTTAATGTTGTTAACATCTATGGCCCTTACCTTAATAGGATCTCGTTCTGGGATAAACTATTTAATAACTCACTTTTGAGGGGCGAATTGGTGATTATCAGAGGATATTTGAACTTCTCTTTGGGGCAAGATGAGGTATGGGGACCTCATGCGCATGGCAATTTGTTGACATAATACTTTACTCAGAACTTGGTAGAAAGGAATTGGTTGGATATTGAGCCCATTAAGCTCAAACCCACATGGAAAAATAACAGATGTGGGGAAGGGAGTGTGGCTAAGAGACTGGATCATTTTTTGGTGACAGAAATGATTATGGATATGCATCACTTTATCAGACAATGGGTGTGGAAAGGCGGACTCTCTGATCACTACCCTATCTTTCTGGAATTCAAGAATGGTCCTATTAAACCTCCAAGTCCTTTTAAATTCAATAATACTTGGCTTAAAAATGAGACGTTTCTGGCTCTGATATCCAACATATGGATTCCCTATGATCCTGGGAACAAGAGCACTGTATATTTTCAGTTTGCAGCGAATATCCAGAATTTGAAGGATACCATTAAAGATTGGGAGGTGGACAAGCGAAAGAGGGAGGACATTGAACTGAAGAAAATTGAAAAAGAGCTCTCTGGGATCTATGACAAGGTAGGGGGTGGTATGATGAATCAGATGGAAAAAGATGTGTTGTTTCGTTTGGAAGGGAGAGGATCTCTCTGCTGTAGGATAGGGAAGAGATGTGGAGATCAAAGAGTAGAGTGATATGGCTGGAATGTGGGGATGACAACACTAAATTCTTTCATGCATATGCCAGAGGGAGGAAGGCAGCCAATACTGTTTGGATCCTATTAGATGAACAAGGTACTGAGTCATGATACTTTTGAAGGCATGGCCGCTACTGGGGTGGAACATTTCAAGAGGCTATACAAAGTACCCTTCCAAGCATCTATTGTAGAAGTTATTAGTATTGCTTAGGTGTTCCCCAGGTTTGTGGAAGAGGAAGATAATTTAGCTCTGATGGAGGAAGACTTTGAAGGTGAACTAAAGGCTGTATTGCAAAGCTTTCAGAAAGACGAGCCCTGGGCTTGATGGCTGGACGATTGAATTTTTCCTAGAACTCTTTGAAACTCTAGGTGGAAATTTACTTAAGGTTGTGGATGGCACTAGAATCACCGGGAGGATCCTAGCTAGCTTCAATTCCACTTTTATTGCGTTGATTCCAAAGGTGGATAATCTTGTCTCACTGAATGACTTCATACCCATTTCTCTCTGCAATTGTATCTACAAGGTGATTGATTAAAGACTGAAGGGGATTTTGTTGGAACACATTACTGAAGAACAATTTGACTTTTTGGAGGGGAGACATATTCATGAGGCCATTGGGGTAGCCCAGGAAGGACTACACATTATGAAAACTAAAAATATCAAGGGTTCTATATTGAAAATCGACCTTTTCTAGATAGGATAAAAAATATAATCTGATAGGTGTACGTTCTAGATGAGTCATGCTGAGGAATATTTTTGGTTGTTTGATGAGTCATATTTGTTAGCAACGATAGGCATGATGGAAGATCGTGACTCCCTGCATGGAGATAAATCCACAAGTGGTAGGGACGTTTCTCAGCATGCACGGTAGTGGTTTGTTTCGATTGCAAAACCACTCAAAGTAGGAGTTAACAGTTTAGTTTAAATAGGTAGCTTAGGGGAGTAGAAGGGGTTCCATTTTTCAGGAGTAAAATTGCATTTTGCAGAGAAGCGGGAAGACCTATGTCTGTACCGACTTGTAAATATTTGAGGAGGATGAAAGAGAACCAAAGTTGTGCGCAATTAATTTTATTTGCTTAATAGAATTTAGCAGTGTGTTCTGAGGATTATGTGTCTAGATGTATGCATTATGTTGAGTTGCGTAGTTATGCAGAGCCGATTCGGTGTGTTCATGAATATCTGTAGATTTCTCTGAAATCGTTAGTTCAATGGTTAGATCTTTGGTTGAATCATTGAAGGGTAGGATAGATGAATGCGTAGGAGAACTAGACTGAAGAATTGCAAATATTGGAGGTCGGATTGATCAATCCGCACAGAACACAAGTTTTCTGACTTAACAAGTTTTTGCAGAAAATGGACGGCACTGATTGGGTCTGCAAATGTATATTTAACGGCCCAGGAGTAATCCGAAGTGAAGATGAGAGAGAGATAACAGATTCACCAAGATCTGGGAAATCCGTAGAAGAAGGTAAATCGACGGCTGTGGTGGAAGACACAAGGAAGAATCGACGGTCGGAAAAGATTGCGGGGAGAGTATTGCGAAAGCAAAGTTGTAGAGGAGCAACTTTGAGAAATTGGAATTCTGTACTCTGTATCCCGCAATTTGAATTGCGGAACGCAATTTGGGTAAAATGGAGATCCCGCATCCCACATGCTGAAAGGCAGATGTAGAAACAGAGTTGTGGAAAGGCAGTTGTAGAGGTAAATTTGTAGGAAGGTATTTTTGAAGCAGAATTTGGCGTTCGGGGCTAAAATTGGCAGTCCTACTAAGGATAGGAGCCTGTGGATCCTGGAGGTGTTGGTTTGGGTTGGTTGTGATTGACTCACCTGCACCAGTAGGAGATGAATTTGATATCAACCTTGATCTATACCTCGCTTATTTACATTTTGGACATTCAGTATCACTTGCATGATTTTTGAGAAATAATACACAACCATTCACACATGTGTGGATGTTTTCATACGGTAATCCTAGATTAGTGATTTTCTCTTTACATGCACTCTGTTTTGTTGGAAATGTTGAGTCAGTTGGTAAAAAACAATGTAGAAATGGAAATAACTAATCAACACTCCCATTTTTCCAACCATGCATCATTTTCAAATTAATAATTAGAAGGATTGTTGATAACTAACTTAACTTGCAAGTACCATACACATGTTTTGAAGAACCCGCCCTAAAATTCTGCTAATCATCATTGAAACCATCATTTAAAACTCTATCAACTTCAATCTCTTCATCTAATGTTGGTGCCTCTTTATCTGCGTTTGTTGCCACTTCATCTATGTTTGGTGCCTCTACATCTCTCATGCTTAGGAATTGTATCCTTTTACGATAAACACTTTCAGAGAAAGGGATCATACCACTATGAACATATTGCATCATATGTTCATGAATATCTCATCTTGTTCTCCTCTTACCCCCACAAAAAACAGTACATAGACATGCATATTTCTCCAACCTCCTATCATCGTCTATTATCTCATCATGTGCATGGTATTCAACCGTTGAAAAAACTGGGGGTTGACTCATATTCAATTTTCCACATTCAATTATGCCATAGGTGTGTCACTCTTAGTTTCAACTCTTTTAATCTATCTCTTATTGAATTGAAATGCATCAAAACCAATTTCTAGATAGAATTAAAGGAACTAAGAACAACAGAGCTAAAGAAAGACAACAAAAAAAAACTTGGAAGCTCGACAAATTGAAAACAATAGAGAGAGGGGAAAGTAGCAGAACTAGTGTACAGCAATGATTGCATCATAAAGTTTTGGATCTAGGAGGTTTAAAGAAAGTATAGAAATATTACATCTTGAAAGAAGTCGTTCGATTGCATTCAAAAAATTTAACAATGAAAAAATATGCAGGGTTGTAGTTTTGGAGACAAATTATGACTATAATTTGAGACACAATAGTTAGTTGTTGTATTGTAGAGGGAATCACTTATCTGGTTTTTCATTTCATTTCTTGAAATGGTGCCTTATCGAATTGGGTAAATATTCTTAAAGTGCACATCTCTACATGTGAAGTAAACATTTCATGCTTGCACAATAGAGCATATTAAAACCAAGTATATTTAAAATAAAAATACATTTTCATACTGATGGTGCAATATCAAAATATGTATGTATATTTTGACCCTTATTTATTTGCAACAATGGACCTCTACCCTACAAACTGAGCCAACTACTACCACTAAGGCATGCATTTTATGTAAAGGATAAATGTCGTAATTGTATACTTTTTAAATTAGGAAAGTAGATACCCGAAATGAGATGCCACCCATATGACCTCATGAATGTATATGGTCCATTGTATGTTATTAGTTGGCATATGAAGTGAACTATTGTATCATCCCATAATTTCATAAATAGGCTAAGGTGTGATGTACTTATCCTCATGGAGATGGGATATTTTTTATTTGAAAGACATAATGAGTTGATTAATTATCCTTCAAAAATGGAAAAGACTGTAGTTTTTGATCACCTTACTTCTACCAAGAGTTTTTATCAGCGAAATTTACAGTTTACACACAAGTCTTTGGTCTTGTCTAGCACATTTTTTATCCTAGAATTCCCAACATGATCATGGAGTACTAGTGAAAACAATCATGTGTATGAATTACTAACTAGAGGTTGTATCATACAAATATTGAAGTATGCTTTCTTATTTCTGAGATACATATAGTTTTCTAAATCAAAATATTCATTGGAAGAAAGAGAGGGGGAAAGTGATATGGTTTTCATTATAACTTGAAATATATCATGCATTTAGTTTCTTTGTTTTAAATGATCAATCTTGTGGTCTATTGTAAAATTACAATTGTACTTTGTTGGAAAGGTCATATGGACCTACCTTACATTACAATACTGTTCAAAGATTGAATCCTATTGGTAAACATACTCTCTTGGGCGTTGGTGGATGAATTACTATTTTCCAGCAGATCATAAGTTAATTTGATGAACTCATGTACATATTTATAGAGCCATCACTATACTTTAAACCTTAAAGCAACATGTTGTGTGTAAGGTTTGTCGTTACACCAAAACTTGTAGATGTTGATGAACATATGGAACCAATAACATGTCCCTATTATCAGGACTGGTGGTTAGTCCACATTTTTATATTCCTGGAGGTGCAACAGTTACACCATATGGTTGTACCAATACTCCAGTACACCCTCTCGGAGGTAGCTCGGGGAAATTGAACTTGAGACATCATATCTAATACCATGTAAGGTTTTTCGTTACACCAAAGCTTGAAGATATTGATGAACATATGAAACTAACAACACGGGCCGATTAAGAGGAGTGGCAGCCAGTCCACATTTTTATATTCTTAGAGTTACGGAGGTTATACCATGCAGTTGTACCAATACTCCAACATTGTGTAGTACAACGAAATGTTTAGAAGATGCACAATGATTCTGATATGCATGTTTAGAACAATGTACTCTTTCCTTTTATTCCATTGTCTTAATTTAATTAATTACTATTACTAAATAGATTGCTTGTTTGGTAATTGTAACACTCACATGATTGTATAAGGAAAAATTTCATCATTCATGTAAAAGGAACTAATTTGAATTTCTTTTTAAGTTCTCATAAGACGATTAAAAATAAAAAGACAAACTTTGTTCAGTGTTATCTCCTACTATTTTGAAAGGTAGTTTATTTAAACTAATAGACCCCTGGTATGTACTATTTATATTGAATTTAAATTTCTACATTTCTACATTTCTACTCTTAATTTTATCTAGGACCATGCATAGAATTTATGATAACATGTGACATGATGGAAACTCCTTGGGTTCTAAAGAAGTAAATACCTATCTCAATCAGTTGATGTACATCAGGCGAAATCAATTTAATCCTATTTGGAACACAATTATTTTGAGTAGAGTCAAGAATGGTTAGAAATATATGGGCATGGTACTGCATCCATAGACTTTATTATAATAGGTGGCATGTTGGAAAATACCTGGGTCCTAAAGAAGTAAACAACTATCTCAATCAGTTAATGTACAACAGGAGAAATACATTTAATCCTCTTTGTAACACACTTATTTTGGGTGAAGTCAAGAATGGTCAGAAATATATGGGCACAGTACTGCATGCACAGACTTTATGATAACATGCGGCATGATGTAAACTCTCTAGTTCCTAAAGAAGTAAATACCTATCTCAATCCGTTGACTTACAACCGGTGAAATAAAGTTAATCCTCTTTGGAACACACTTATTTTGGGTGGAGTCAAGAATGGCCAAAAATATCTAAGCATGGTACTGCATGCATAGGATTTATGGTAACACGTGGCATGATGGAAACACCCTAGGTCTCAAATAAGTAAAAAACTATCTCAATCAGTTGATGTACAATAGGATAAATAAATCTAATCCTCTTTGGAACACACTTATTTTGGGTGGAGTCAAGAATGGTCATAAATATCTGGGCATTGTACTACATGCATAGAATTTATGATAACATGTGGCATGATGGAAAATCCTCGGGTCCTAAAGAAGAAAACAACTATATCAATCAGTTATGCATAACAAGAAAAATAATTTTAATCCTCTTTGGAACACACTTATTTTGGGTGGAGTCAAGATTGGTTATAAATATCTGGGCATGGTATTGCATGCACATAATTTATGATAACATGTGGCATGATGGAAACTCCATGGGTCCTAAATAAGTAAACAAATATCTCCATCAGTTGATGTACAACATGCAAAATAAATTTAATGCTCTTTGGAACACACTTATTTTGGGGGGAGTCAAGAATGATAAAAAATATCTAGGCATGGTACTGCTATTTATTCTGCGATTTCTTCTTACTATTGTAATAAGTTTCCTTCATCTTCATTATCAATGCTTTTTCATTGATAATTTCATTTACATTAGTATTTATATGCCTTTTATTGTAATGCTTTCCATGCATGGTTTCCCTTATCTCTATTTGTTATGGGATTCATGGTGGCCCTATTAAATCCAGCAGGAAACCTGAAACAAACCTAATAATGGTGCCATGAAACAAAAACAACCCTCAATAAGCTATTCCAAGCAATATTATAAGCCATATCCCTCTATCTAAAATGGGAGCCTAAGTAAATCGATTACAACATGACTTGATTTTTGAGAGAGATATTAAAATTATTGGGATTAGCCCCCAATGGATGAACATAGGTTTTGTTTATGTGCAAATGCCAACAACAATGCTCGTAATGGAAATGGTAGTCTTCAGGGACTACTGAGTGGAAGTGAAGGAGACACAAGAGGGAATGATGAAGAAGGTCGAACAATTTAATATGGGGAGAATTATGAGTCCACATTGCTTATTCATCATCAGCAGCAGGGTATATAGGTTTATAACTCATCCAACAGTCTGTAGATTATGGGAACTACTTATTTATTTAAGGAATGGGTTGGTTATAATAAGGGGATAAACTCTTAAAAGGAACTTGTTACGATGGACAAAATAAATGTATCAATGCGATATCGTCTATTTATTAACACGCGAGGACTACCCAAGTAGAGTAACCAAGCGGAGTATATGAGCCTAGATTTGGCATTGCCACCTGGCTTGAATGGATTCGATAACATCGAATTTAGAGGTTCAAGGGGCTATATGCAAACAAAATTTTATCAAAGGATCTTGGGTATTTGCAAATGGGGAATCAATACCTCTTTCCTTCGTGGGGATTAACTAACTCTTGGATGGAATTTACTGGTGGTAAATGAGGGGTGCTACCTACAACCTCACATTAGATACTACATCATATGCATATTTTAGATTACCAATACTACTTTGGGGAAATGGGACTTCTATCATAAACTTTGAATGGGTGTGCATTGCATAAGGAGTTAGGGGAATTTTGATGGATGTCTCCTACAAAATCCCTAATAGCAGTTGTAGTTCAAGTCCACAGGTATACCTATTTGATGAAGGTGGATATTTTCATAGTTTAATAGATAGAGAAGAGTGTAAGCTCTTTAGCCTTAATTATAACCATCATAGAGACTTTTGTATGCTTCTATTTAGGATCGCTTTGTAGCGAGAAAGGACGAACATATGATCTTATGGCAGTCCCCCCATGGATGAACATAGGTTTTCTCTCTGTGCAAATTCCAACCAAAAGTTTACAAAAATAAAAAAATACACAAGGTTATGAGCCTCTACACAGGATCCATATCCATAGAGCTCCAAAGGCACATACAAAATTTCCAAAAATAAAATAAGACATGAGATTATGAGCCTCTACATAGGGTCCACATCCATAGACATCCCAAGGCACATACAAAATTTCCAAAAATAAAATAATACATAGGGCTATGAGCCTTTATGTAGGATCCACATCCATAGAGATCCCAAGGCACATAAAAAATACAACTAAAAGGCACATGAGAAAGGGGAGAGGAAACATGTCATTTTCTTACCTCGACAGAAAAAGATGTAGTTTTCAACTATGATAATATAGAAGCCTCTGATGCTACATAATCCTTCGCATGCCTCTTCAGGAGCCTCCACATTCTCTCTAGTGCTTCCCTTTCTCCATTGTATGAGTCCAAATATATGGATACAAACTGGACAAACCCCAACTGCGATTTTTCACCGACGTGGGCTATTTAATGCCATAAACGTTGACTTCATGCCCCATTCAACCGATTTCAAGCTCCGTTCAACCGGTTTAACACCGCGATAAACCAGTTTAATTCCATCTAGGACCATATAAAAACCCTCCCCTCCCTCCAACCCAAAATGTTGGGCCAACCAATGGGAGTTTTATGACCAACATACTGGTAAAAAGACTCCATTGACAAATACTCCATAAAAACTCCCCTCAATATAGTCGATGGTTCCTGCATAGAGTTCTATGTAGTGTCAGAGGGGGAGGAAATGAACCCAGAACCCAACTTCCACATCGAACCATGATACCACATTAAGGTCGGTCATTATTCCCCCAAGTGGTCGCAATTGGGGCATAAGACGAAGAACAAATTGAAAATAATGTTTTGTGATGAGAGGTAGGTTGATGTA
>LPNX010307957.1:18185-47758 GCA_001517045.1 Pseudotsuga menziesii | reverse complement strand
CATGTTGGATTACCTCGTGTATCGTGGTAGTTCTTCCACTCTCTGATGAGATGTAGATTTGAAATTTCATTTAATCAACTTTAAAATAAGTATGATAAAGGTCGGTGCTATTCAGATTCGTTCTCAGTCAACACACTTAAGTTCAATAACCCCTAGAACTATTCAGATCCTAAGCTTAACACTATTAATTTGGGTGTTACACTAGTGCAATTCCAGAGCCTCTCACTCAACACTAATACTAGGATGTACTTGTATAATACACCTAGGTATATAATGGCCAAAGATCCAATGCTCCAAAGCTTATGTTCAACATAAATTTGGAATGTTCCAGGGATTATGCCCAACACTTTCAATCTTATAACTCATGTGCTCTAGAGCTTATGCTCAACACAAAATCTCATAACTCATGTGGTCCAGAGCTTATGCTCAATACAAAATCTCATGACTCATGTTATCCAGATCTTACGCTCAACACAAAAGCTCATCATTCATGTGCTTTAGGGCTTAAACCTAACACATTATAGAAGTCGATCATGCATTCAGTCTTCTACACATTTCATCACAATAATCATCTCAATATATGTATTAGGGCAAATCACATAATAATACATCCAATATATTGTACCATGACAATAGTATTTGTCCATCAGGGTCCACGCCCAACATATATAATCATATACAAGATAATAAAACATGTGCATTGGCTTATGCCCAATATATCTAACTAATCAACATAACTCATGTGCAGTGGGGCATATGCCCAATATATAAACAAAAACATCAAAGTGACTCATATGCAATGGGATTCATGCCCATTATATTCAAGGTCAAAATTCAGGATATTACATCCCTCCCCGCTTAGAACAACACCATCTTGGTGTTCTAGGGACTAGAAATGAAGTCATGAAACAAGGCGGGGTAAGCCTTTTTCATGGTTTCTTGATTCTCCCAAGTGGCCTCATCGGCTCCAAAGTGCTTCCATTGCACTTTTAGCTGGACTATGGTTCGCTTCCTGAGTTGTACTTCTCTTTTTCCCAGAATATGAAGGGGTTTGGGTATAAATTCCCCTTCAGGTTATACCTGTAGCAAGGACCAATCAATATCATGTTTAGTATCATTACATATTTCTTCAATAAGGATGCATGGAAAACATTATGAACGTTTATATGAGCAGGTAAAGCTAAGTCATATGCCAGTGGCCCTCTCTTGGCAAGTATCTGAAAGGGTCCGCAAAATCTCGGTGCCAACTGTCCGCATCTTCCCAAGCTCAATGAGATTCTCTTTTCTTTTACTTTTAAGTAAACAAGTTCACCAATCTGGTAATCTTTATCTTTTCTTTTCTTATCCACATAACTTTTCTAGCGGTCTTACGCTTCCTTGAGATTCAATTGTACTTTGGTGACTAATGGTTCTAGGTCCTTCAGTAAGTCTGGGCCTAACAAGAGTCTGTCCACCAGACTATCCCAAGTCCCCGATCTCCTACATTTTCGGCCATAGAGTACCTCGAAGGAAC
Organism: Pseudotsuga menziesii; assembly: GCA_001517045.1. Taxonomy (NCBI): domain Eukaryota; kingdom Viridiplantae; phylum Streptophyta; class Pinopsida; order Pinales; family Pinaceae; genus Pseudotsuga; species Pseudotsuga menziesii. The sequence goes on along the minus strand of LPNX010307957.1, from coordinate 46,245 downwards.
TCATCTTGGCGAAGGTATGGTATCTGTTGTTATATGCAAACTCCGCGAAGTGTAGATAATCCTTTCACTTTGTGGGATTGTTCATAGCATACATTCAAATCATATCTTCAAAAATTTGGTTTACTCGTTCTGTCTTCCAAAAATTGGAATACGTAGTTAAATTTTAGTACTGCCTACGTAGTTAAATTTATTCTTTGGTTTAGAGACATCATCATCACATTTTTTCAGGTATTTCTTGTTTTTGGGGTAGCAGAGTCCATCAAAAGTATGTCGAACGGGTGCTTGTTGGATACAGAATTTAATTCCGCATCCAACGAGCTCTCTCGATCGAAATTTGAGTAAAAACACGGGGATATATGTCGGAAATACAAACAAAAAAGTAGTTTTTTTCTTTTTTTCCTCCAAAATTAATAAATATTATTTTATTATTTTAACTATTATTTTATTAATTATTTTTAGGAGGCCCATTTTGAGTTGAAATTTCTTCTAATGATTAAAAGCGCCAGCTTTCCTCCACTTAGTTTCAAATCAAAGGCCCCTCCTCTATAGTCTGAACTTCATACGTTTTGCCATTTAATTGTAAACCCCCTATTCATAGTTTTCGAAATGCACATATTTCTATTAAAGTATAAACCCTCTACACTATATTTTAAAAACATACATTCACCATTTTAGGTTTAAACCCTTTCATCCTATAGTATGAGCTCAAGCTTTCAGCATAGGATTATTATTACATTGACAAAGCCCTTAGCACATAGGACTAGCGAGTTGTAGGTGCTAGGTCCTTTATTCGTCACATTTATAAGCGTAGGTTTATCGGTGAGTCACCTGTAGTAAGAATAGGTACACCATGAATTTGTTCGTAAGAACTTGTAGAAATTAAGCCCAAGATGTAGATAAATTACACTCACAAAATTGCTAGTCTAGCATGCAAAGTTCAACGAAAAAGAGACTGAATATGGAGCATAACACAATCCTGTATTGAATAAATTTACATAATCCAAACTCATAAAGTAATAGGCTGTCAAAATATATAACTAAATATTTTATTCGAAATCATAAGGATGCTATTCGAATTGGGCAAAAAGCAGATTTACTAAACTAGTAAAAATCCCCCATAGGTGCATAAATCACTTTCCTAATTTGTCAAGATGCTCACAAATTGTCTGAGTGAGATGTACAAGATTAATAGTGGTGGAAAAATATCATATCCATGCTTCTTTATGGAGAAAAAAGAGGATGAGTTGGGAAAAAAATAAGGTAGTTACTCTTAGACTGCATAGATGTCAGGATATTTTCTAGGATGTTTCTAAAGTGCCCATTAAGCCAGTTTTAGCATTTGTTAACTTCTAGGTGCAAGTGGATGCCAACTGGCATAGCAAGGAATCTAAGAATAAGACAAAAATGATTAATTAATGTCTAATATGTGTAACTATGGGTTTTATTATTCTAACACCCCCCCTTAAGCACGAATTTATGTAAAATAATATATATATATATATATTATAGGTCCTAGCAACAATTCTTAGTCATCCTTTACATACTGCTTGTCCATACAACCAAGGAAAGAGGCAAATAACCAAGGGGGAAATCCTCCCTTAAACATGGAAATAAACAAAAAATTTGGAAATATTGTTATCAATCATTCTTCACCACATGATTAGCAATCCTCAGTAGTGATTTGAGATTACTGAAGGTCTTCTCACAAAACACCTTGGTGAAGATGTTTGCTACTTGCTCTAAAGATGCACAGTAGAGTAAAGCAATGGTACCATCATGCACAACCTCCCTGATATAGTGCATATGGATCTCAATGTGTTTGGTTCATTGCATTTGAACTAGATCAGTAGAGATTTGAATGGTGCTTTGATTTTCACAATAGATGATAGTGGAAGTCTATGATTCGATCCCACATTCTCCAAGTATTCCCTGCAACCAGAAACATTGAGTAGATGCATTCACAACTCTTATATACTTTGCCTATGTAGATGAGAGTGCTATGAAACTCTACTTATTACTTGGCCAAATAATTGGCCCATCTGCAAGCATGAACACAAATCTTGAAGTAGATCAAAGTAGACCTTCGATCTGTGTTGTCACCTTCCCAAACACTGTCGGTAAATCCAACTAGCTATAAGTCATATTTTGTTTCATAAAAATCCCATGAGTTCTTGTTCCTTGAACAAAGTTCGAAATTATTTTAGTTTTTTTGCAAGGGATTTCATGAGGCTGATCCATGTGTCTAGAAGTCACACTAACTGCATAAGATATGTCAGGTCGAGTATGAGTCAGATAAAGAAAACACCCAATCAATTGCATATACAGTGTATTATTTACCAAAGGAGAAGAACTTGCTTCTTCAAGCTTAACTCCAGAAAGGAATGGAGTCTTGATTGGATTGAAATCCTTCATGTTGAACTTGTTGATAAGATCTGAAGCATACTTGGACTAATGAAATTTGATTCCATGTGAGAATTGAGAAATTTCGAGACCCAAGAATTGACTCAACAATCCCAAATTTGTCCTGGAAAAGGCATGGTTCAGTGCATCCTTCAAGGATGCAATCTCTTTCTTTGAACTTCCTGTTATGAATAGGTCATCCACATACAAAAAAATAATCATTAAGGAACCATGTATCAACTTCAAATAGAAATTTGGATCAGACATGCATCGAACAAAATTTTGTGACAGCAGAAAGCCATCAATCTTGGCATACCAAACCTTGGGGGCTTGCTTTAGCCCATACAATGATTTCTTTAACCTGAAAAATAAAGATGGGTTAGAAACAAAACCTTTAGTTTTCTACATATAAATATATTCTTTCAAATATCCATGTAGAAAGGCACACTTCGCATCCATGCGATGCACCTTCCATTTCCTTGAAGCTGCAATGGCCAAAGCTAGTCTTATGGAGTCCATCTTTTCCACTGGTGCAAAGGTCTCATTGTAATCAATAAATTGAAATTGTGAGTATTCCTTAGCTACCAATATTTCCTTTTACTTCAAAGGTGAACCATCAGCAACAATTTTTGTTTTATAAACCCACTTACACTTTACTATTTTTCTCCCTCGGGGGAGATTGACTAGTTCCCATGTATCATTCTTCTAGAGCAAGTTGTATTCTTATTTCATAGTTGTTTTCAATCTTGGATCATCTGATGCATATTCATATGTATGAGGGTCTGATTCAACCATCAAATAGTGCTTCTCAGCAAAGAGTGGATCTTTCATAGAAAGGGCACTCTCAAATTGAGATTTAGTCCTCCTAGTGTCACTAGGATTCCCAGCTAGTTCCCCGACTGCATGAATGGTCCTTGCTGCCCATTTTGGTCTCGTAGGACTATTAGGATACAAAATTAAATAATAATTATCAGAATTATCAGAATCAATAACTCATTATTATCTTCACTTATAATCAGTGGTTGTGGTGATGAAGAGGACTCTCCAACTTCTGTTGTTGATAAAGGTTCTTCTTCAAACTGAACACTCCTTTCGATGAAATATTTTTAGGTGCTCAAATTGATCAGCTTGTACCCTTTGGAATATTTAGAATACCCAACAAATAGGCACTCTTGGCTTTGGGGTTTCAAATCCTTCCTCTTTTCAGTTGGAATTCTATCCCAAGCCTTTGAGCCAAAAATCCTGAAATGGGTCACATCTGGCTTGTGCCCACTCCAAGCTTCGAAAGGAGTGATTCCATCAATTTTCTTGTGAGGCACCCTATTATGGATATAGGATTCATAGTTTATTGCTTTATCCCAAAAATTTGGTGGCAAATTTTTAGACTTCATCATACAAGTTTCCATATCCTTGAGTGCTCTATTCTTCCTCTTAGAAACACCATTTTGCTGAGGTGTGTAGGGAATAGAATGCTGCATCTGGATACCTGCATATTCACAATGATGGATTAAATTAGAATTGACATACTCAACACCATTATTAGATCTGAGGATCTTGATTTTCCTCCCATACTGGTTCTCAACCAAGGCTCGACACACCTTAAAGAGGTAAAAAACTTCAGGCTTGTGTTTTAGGAAGTAAACCCAACAATACCTGGAAAAGTCATCTATAAAGGTTAGTACATATTTGGCTTGAATAATGGACATATGAGGGAATGAACCAACAATGTCACTGTGGATTAACTCAAGGGGTGCAGAGGTTCCCTCATGACTAACTCTCTCATATTTGTGCTCTGGGTGTTTTCCTAAGATGCAACCTTGACATACTCCCTTAGAAAAATTGATCTTTGGTAACCCTATGACCATGTATTTGTCACCCAAATCTGAAAGATACTTGTAGTTAAGATGGCCAAATATCTCATGCCAAATCTTGCTTGCTTCATTAGCATGAGTGAGAAGAGAAGATGGGTTTGAGAAAGGTAGGAAATGGGAAAACTTGTACACCTTCGAACTACGATCCACAATACCTTTTGTTATGACTCTACCATTCGAAATATCTAAGATTTAAACTTCATTGGGAGAGAAGACAACCTTATTAGGAGACCCAATGTGTTTCATCTGATACACTGATAAGAGGTTAGCAACAAGACCTAGGACATACAACACATCATTGAAAGAACCATGGTCAATATCAATCCTACCCTTCCCCATACTCTCAGTAACAAAGTCATCTCCCAAAACAATGTTTGGACATTTTGAATCATTAAGAGAGGAGAAAGTCTCCCTTGTTGAAACCATGTGTCTTGAAGCTCCAGAATCAATGATGAAGGTGGATGATCTCGAAGTGCTGGAAACCAAGGCATGTACTATCTCCTTGTCATCTGATTTTGATCCTCCTACCCTCTTCCTTGCACATTCAGGAAGGGAGATGTTATTCTTCTTGAGGAGTTGGGTCAACATGTCAATTTGATTCTTCATGCATGAGCTCTCAGGATGATAGCCCTTACTGCAGTATGAGCACTTGCTCATTTCACCTTTGTTCTTCTTCTTCTGGAAGTTCTTTGTCAAAACCCCAAATTTTCAAAAAAATTTAAACTTTTATAAATAGCATAATCTCATACTAATGCAATAATTAAATATTGATTAGTTAATGCTATTAGTTTTGTATCTAAATAATCTTTATTTGTGTTTAGAAAATAAAGCTGAGTTTCTTGTCAGTTTTCTGATTATTTTCTGATTGCAACAGCAAGGGGATATGCTATGTTAGACTGGGCTTACTTAGCTACTAAGCTAACGCACGCAGTTCTCTTTCTCTTACAGATACCCAGGTAAAGTTTTGGGATTGCTGCTTAACAGATCTTTTAAATTAATAGAAATCATATGTTGTATCAAATACATTCCATAAAGAAACATAGATTTAATGCATGTTAGCCAGACTATTCAGCTTCCTACAGGTAAAGCTTTCCCTGTACTCCTTTTGATAAAGAAGAAAATTCAAAGATAGATAGTTTAGAGATACTAGAGAAATAGATAGCCATTTTCTTTTACACTAGCAACATTCACTCATACTATTTATTTTCTAGTTCATAGCTTAAGTCTGGTTTATCATGTTCAATCCTATTTTACTTTACCTATTTGCTGTTGACTTGTTAAGCCAAGTATATAAATTCAGGATGTGTTTGATTGCAGCTAATTGTAAGGATTGAATTAAGTAAAGTCCATAATCGCTCATACCTCTAGCAGCTACAGGATTTCCTGCTAGTTATAAGTCTTTACCTAGTAAAATTTCAAGAGTGTGAACTCCCAGGTTTAATGAAAATCAAGGAAAAAGGTAAAATCAATTTACATAAATACTTGTCCCGTTATCACATATTAGTTCCTGTAATTCTTTGCACATGATAGTAGTTATAATTATACTATTCATCATACAAACTTAAAACCAAAATATAGAGTTCTTATAACTTCTATCAAGGCTCTTGATTTGTCTTTGTCAAGACTCAACAACCATAAGCCAATACAATTCTAGGGTTGATAAAGAACAAGCCATTCTAAATAAAAAATAGAAGGAATATACATGGTTATAACAACCCTCCTTTTGTTCAAAATCTCTCTCTAAGTTATATAATAATGAACAGTACTTATCATTAAGAAGAAAATATTAGACTTATTGCTTCGATGGTAGACCAGAGTAATTGATCATAAGACATTATATCTTATCAACCATGTTAACTTAATTCGACACCCAAATTCTTATAACCTTTATAACACAAAGTTTATTTTGTTAGGTTATTATGTAAGGGTTTACCCTCAAGCGAGGTCTAAATGTATGGTCTGCATTATAAATATCAAGCTAGGGTTATCCATATCATAGGCATATTATAGTTTATAGTTTGCAATGCACTGTTTTATATGTTATAGTTTAACATTACAACGTGTATATATATAATGCAGGTAAGGTCAAAGGTTACGACCTTATGGAAGTCTCCACTATGAATTTGTTTGGCCATCCAAATGATTTGAAACATTAACAAATCGACCCACTCATTAGCAATTATTTAAACACTGTCGTGGCTGTCTCCTCGCCATGCACTGGATGTTTATAAGGTTGACTCGCCCTTTTTCCTGCCTCAGTCTCTCCCTCGCCTTCGGGCTTGAGCTCTGTAAACCCTGGTGGTTCGTTATGGTCGGTTTCTTGCCCCAATGTTGTTCGATTGTAGCTCTCATACATTGCGTTCCTTATAGCTCTGTGCAGGAGTTTGTGGCTCGGTCGATGGCAGCATTGTAGTCGTTGATGGTCTTAGGGTTACTTCGATGAGCTCCGGTGACTATTCGGTCACAGCTTGCATGTGAGACTTTCGATTTCTCACCAGCTGTGTCTCCATTGAGAGAAGATCCTCGGTTCACTGCCAGCTCGTTCTTGTAGAAAAGGAAAGGGTTTGGTACCCAGCTCTTGGTTACTCGGTTGTTTTCCAGTGGCTGTTCGTTTTCAATCATTGCTGGTAAGTTCAGTTCTGAACTCATGACTTTGAAAAATTAGATCATACAAAAATTACCTATACCAATGCTAGGGTTTCTAACCCTTAACTGATTCTTTATTGGCAGGTTTGACCTCTTCGATGCAGAATGGAACGCCCAACACTTCGGCTTCTAACTCCACCGGTAAGCCTGGTCCCAACCGTGGCATACCTCCTTGCTGGTTGTGATGAATGGGTGCACTTTAGTGGTTACTTTGGTTCTCTGCTAGCGTACTTAGCTGTAGGTTAATAATATAGTTTTACCAGGGTAAATCCCTGCGATAAATAGATGTAATGATCTTGGCCGAGGCTGTATTTACATACCTGCCTTTATTTAAGAATAGCAATGGTTGCTACTTCGGCCGCTCAGTTCTTGTGGTTTTTGAGCTGTTAGTTTTTAATGTTTAAGTTAAGGGTATAACCCTGGCTCTGTAAAGAGCCTTCCGGCTACGGCCGTGAATGTAAACTTGATTTTAAATACTGTAAAGTTTTTGTAAACAATTTTTACAGGCTAAGGCCTTTGCGTTACTACTGTGTAAAAATGTTTTTACAGGCCGCGAGCCTTACTTTTTACTGTATTACGTTTCTTTTTATTTTTACATGCCTTAAGCCTCGCATTTACAGCTATGGGCTATTAAATGAACAAAGTCTTTAGTTCTTAAGTGATTACTTTGTCATGAGTAGGGTTTTACCCTCCGTTCTACTATATTTTGAAAACTGGTTTCTCTTCTTGCAATTACTTATTGCTGTAAAGAAAAGATAAAAACAAAAGAATGCTTACTGCGTTTCGTTTTATTAGCCCAGCTGTAAATGTTTTTAGTTATTTTTGTTTAATAAATTTTAGAATATAGGGACATTTGTTTCGTTATGTTATTGCTTAGTTTTAGAATGCTTTAAGCTCCATAATCGAACGTTCTGTGCTTGTATCTTTGCTTCTGGTTCAGATATATACCTTTGAATTAATTTAAGCATTATTATTTGTTTAGAACCTACAATATCTAGGTAACTTGCAGGCTTTTAAAACTGTTTAAATGATGCGGTTGTAGAGATTAATTGTCTGAATTTTGATTTACTTATTACTTAGTCGCAAGGATTATAAGTTTAGGGTTTTAATCCTGTTCTGCAGTTTGTAAAATTATTGTTTTTATATTATAATAATCATTATTATAATACAATCTATTATGATCTTTTAATCAAAACTAAAGTCCTTAAATAACGTTTATTTACTTTATAAAAACATATTAAAAGACTAGTACATAAATATTTATTATTTACATCCTATATATTAATAAACTAGATTTATATTTGTATGTTATTATATTACTTATATAACACCATGTTACATTATAATTACTAAAATACAATACTACTCTTTGATGTTACTATGAGTATTGTTTTAATGTTATATACTTATTATTTGGTTCTGAAATTTGAATATTTCTTTGTAGTACTTATATAATAATTAAGTAAACTTTATATAATAACAATATAAACACTTGAATATAAAATAGCATCTATTTATCAGGTTTTTAGAAATAATAAAAAAATAACAGTTACGAAAATATGCTTTAACCAAGCTGAAAACAAAAGGAGTGTACAGAAATTCTGGGTAAATGCATTCTCTGCTATAATACAGACTACTACTAAAAATACTGTAATTATATCATCTTAACTGATAATTAATTATAATCTTCTATCAGTAATGTAATTGTTTAAATAGAAGAAACAATTATAACTTATACTGCCAGCATGCTTATTCTATCTTTTCATTTTACAATTAATATTCCAGAAAATAAGATACGATACTAAAACTAGCTTGTGATACAGTAAGTAAACAGTTCATGAATGTGTAAAAACATTTGTAATAACTGTAAGTAAATTAGGAGACTCAGTTCAGAAGAATACTTCTTCTAAACACTGAGATACTGTGCTAGAGTACTATCTGGTGATACCAGATGTGGAAAAACACAGTGATACTAACAGGTTTTGCTACTAACATACCAAGATACTAATTTTACAGATACTAAACAATTACTCAGACATGTAAATATTTATAACATTTATCCATTTATACTCAGAAAGACATAAAGAAATAAATGAAGAACCTGTTTAATGTTGTGGATAACAACAACAATGGGAGGCCGTTCCTCCCTACCAATTCCTGGAGAGCGCTCAGACAGTGACTTCTCAGGACCCCCGAGCTTGCTCCGGTCTCCCTGGCTGGAACTAGGTGCAGCAAAACAGATACGGTCTTCAACTCAGTATCAACTCAGAACTGTTAGACAGTTCTCTCAGCTCAAATAGCTGTAATCAATATCAAGTTACTACAAACATTCACTCAAACACTTCCTTACTGTCTTTCCCTCTTTCCTCAAATGAAATTCCTGAATAACATTCGGCTGAATGAATTCTTTCTGGAATAAAAACTGAGCAGTCTCAGCTCTCTTCATTGAGTACTTTTTAAAGATTGCCTAGGTCTTAGTTGGGTTAACTGTCATTTAATGAGCCACCTGCTCACATTCCACTTTCTTGGAGAATCATGACCCCAAATATAGGGAAGTTGCCACCTGCAACTTAGGAAGTGTTTGAGGATGCTGCCACTTGTCTTTTGCCCTTCCACCTAGTTCCATCCACCAGTTTGACCAGTAACCTCTTTTAACAGCTCTCCCATGCTGTTGTCTCCATAATTTATTTATTATTAATAAAATATTCCCAATTACACTCCATAACTGTTGACTCTGCTGAGTCATCAATCCCTACTTAGGATTAAATTTAACATAATGTCTCAAAAATAAAATAAAACAAATTACATAATTTTACAAAATTGGGGTATGTGACATTCTTCTTAGATCCCGAGGGCTCCTCTTGAGACTTTCACTTATCTCTCTTTTTCTCAGGCGGCTTCTTTGAATTGGATTTCTTTTTTCCTTTGGAATCCACCCTTGAATCTCCAGCAACCAAATATTGGTCTTTGGAAGGTTTGATGGTGCCCATCATTACCAATTTATCTTGCTCCTAGATGAGGGATTCCATGAAGACAACATGATTAGGAATATTCCAGGCTCATGATGTCAATTTAGTGGCATGGAAGGTCGAAACAAACACTGAGTAGTCAGGACCAAGCTTTGAAAGTATGGTCAAGACTAGTTTCTCTTCCTTCTTTTCGATTCCACACTGTTTTAACTGCAGAAATAGGGATTTAAACTTGGAAAAGTAGACTTACCAGGATTCAAAGTTGCTGGGACTCAATGAGATCATCTCATTCTTGAGTTGATGTCCTCTCATTCCATCTATCTTTCCAAATGGAGTCTCAAGCTTCTCCCAAACCTCATCTGGTGATGACAATCCATCAAGATGGAAGAGGAGGCCTCTTGAAATGCTCAAGCACAAAAGACCATAGGCCTTATCCCTCCTGTTGTGCCATTTAAATTTCTCTGCAACTGCATTGGGATCAGCCTCAGTTTCCATGGTAACCCTGTAGAGGCCTTTAAACCTCAACAAAAATTCCATCTCATCCTTCCATTGAAAAAGTTGAATGTAGTCAAGATGATCCTTTGCGATTGGTCTATATCTCAGCAACTGTACCCTTCAACCAACAGAATGCGCTCCCATTCAGTGATGTCGAACCTGCAATAGAAATGTAGAAGTAGATGAATCGATCCATCAAGGCTCTGATACCATGTGGAAATTAATACTAAGCTGTAGATCAATTACACTCACAGAAATACTAGTCTAGCATGCAAAATTCAACAAAAAGGAGACTGAATATGGAGCATAACACAATCCTGTATTGAATAACTGTACATCAGCCAACCTCATAAAGTAATATTCTATCCAAATATATAATTACATCATATATTCAAAATCATAAGGATATTATTCGAATTGGACAAAAAGCAGGCTTACTAAACTAGTCAAAATCCCCCACAGGTGCATAAATCACTTTCCTAATTTGTCAAGATGCTCACGAATTGGTTGAGTGAGATGTGCCAGCTGATAAGTGATGGAAATATATCAGATCCATGCTTTTGGATGGAGAAAAATAAGGATGATGAGTTGGGCAAAAAACAAGGTAGTTACTCCTAGACTAGCTTTTCCCTTTTGTCTTAAAATTGCTAAAAAGCAAGGCAGCTTTCAGAAAAAGCAGAAATACGCTTTTCATATTCTGGAATGACTGCATAGTTGTTAGAATTTTTTTTAGGATGTTTCTAAAGCGCTCCTTAAGCCAATTTTAGCATTTGTTGACTTCTAGGTGCAAGTGGATGCCAACTAGCATAATAAGGAATCTAGGAATAAGACAAAAATGATTAATTAATGTTTAATATGTGTAACTATGGGTTTGATTATTCTAACATAACTAAGTAAGACCAGTATCGTAGGATTTCCTTACCTTTCCAAGTGAGCCGTTAGGGAAAAATACTGCCACTCCTCCCCTTTACATATAGAGGTAAGTCAGCCTCATCATTTAACAAAAGAAGAACTAGACAACATAACATGAAATCAAACATGAACAAAATAATATCAGCAGCATCAGTAAACTAGATAACATGTACATAACCACAAACACATCGGAGTATAGAATAATTTCCTATAAGAATCATCGTCATACATGAACCACATAAAAGAAAAGCAGAACCAGAACTTAGGCATAGTTCTTTATCAAGTTATAATTCCAAAGTTAAGAAAAGATGTCCCTTAAAATCTTAGTTGTATTATTAGCCCTACGATTTTTTTTTTATTCGCGGATTTTAGGGACATTACAAATGAAAGCATCAAATTTAAATTAATTATTGTGTAAACATTGCATTTACCCATTAAGCCTCAAGTTTAAATGTTTATATAGCAAAGTGCATCCTAAAATCAACCTCTAAACCTTTGAAAAGTTGTTGAAAAACAAGCAAATTGTTCTCTTAATCATAAATGAACTTTACTGATTCTAATGAAAAAACCGCAATTTTGATTTAGAGATTCAATAGAAATTACAAATATCAATTTTACATTACATTTACATATCTATTAAACATTTCATTTACAATTCATTAAAAAACCATTAGATCTTATATGTCTAATTCATTAATTTTTTCACAATGACTAAGTGTTTGCCTTACAATTGATTACAAATATTTATTCCTTATATTAAACAAAATCTACGTGGTGACAATATCCCTAGGCCTTGGAATAAAAGAAAAAAATACCACAACAATTCTTAAGTAGATGTACATATAAAAGTAAGACACCAGGTCAAAGTCAAATTCTCAGTCCAAAAATGAGGTCAAAACCCAAACAAAAATTTGTCATAAAAAAATAAAATAAAAAGTAAACATAAAGATCATTAATAAAAGGGCGGTAGATCATTAATAAAAGGTTGTAAATGTATTATTATTCCCTGCATGAAGGGAATATTGTAATCATTCAAGTTTTGATTTTCATGCATAAGTATTTGCACATTGTTATGATATGCTTTTTATTAAATTCTCTAATGTTTGGATCAGTAACCTTTTTATTGTCAAATCACCTTTTTATTTTGGCAGCGCTTATTTCAGTGTAGTTTCCTGACATCTTTTCTGCAGTCTGACAACTTTTAATCTCTAGGATAGTTCTTGAAGCAACCCTGTGGATATTTGCATGAATCTCTCTGCTGGCTATCTACACGCATCTCTCTTCTAGCATTTTCTTCGTGTTTCCACGACTTCTAGCTTTTTCTTCGTGTTTCCACGAATTCTCATACATTTCTTTGATGGTGTTAACTTTTCGCTGCCAAGGCTCTTCTCATTTTTTTTCTAGAATTATCTCTAAACTGTGTTGACCATGGATTGTGTGTGCAGGAAATAGTTTGAATGCAGAGTATTTGGTCGAGCGGAGCTAGACCTACTACCTAGCATAGAGTTAGAAGGCATCATGTTTTCACATATTGTGGCATTCCATACATACTCCAAGGAACTGATACTCGCTTGAGATGGTATATCAACCTGTGACCATGCACATGCACAGATTTTTCATTTCAGTTGTTTAGATGTGCAATACTGATTTTTGTTTTATATATATGGAAAATATCACGGTGTTTGTTTCATATCTCATTAAAATTTTAACTCTGAATATTTGAAAACATGTTTGTTATTGTTTTTTCCTAAGTTATTTGTAAATTGTGTTGGCCATGGATTGTGTGTACATCAAATGGTGTCTTTAGAGTTTGTTTTGATTTGTATATCTTCTACTAATTAGATTAGGCTTAAGCTAACTCCTATCTACACTGCAGGTTTCAAACACCATATCTACGACCCTCCGGAACTCTCCACTTTGACGACTACTCTTCTAACTATTGCCTAGATTTGACATATAAATAAATCATATAGACATTGCAGAAAATCGTACACGTCTTAAAAAATCTGGTTAATATATGTAAGAATGGCGTCTTCCCTTGCATAATACTGCCTGGGTTTTGCATAAGTATCGAGTCTTCCTCTCTTCATTCTGCTAGCACGAGACGAGACAATTGCATTCATATTTCAAAAGGTATGTATTATTTTTCACAAAATTTCAGCCCATATTCATCAAATTTGACGAGATTAGTAAAATTCTCATTTCTCACTCGTAAGTATAAGTTTTAATTCAATTATAAGCATTGTGTAGTTATTTTGGAAGAACCCAATTCAGAATTTTGAATTTAGAGGGCTAGATCGCTGAAGGAATTAGTTGATATACGATGCAATATCAGAAAGATGATTACATCCCAGCTTGAAAACTTTGTTAGATTGTTCCATGTAGGCCTGTTTGGTATATTTTCTCGTCTTTTATATCAAAATTATGATTCTTTGTAGTTCATTAAGGGGAGAGAAACTCAATTACAGATATGGGTGGTGGTCGAGACCCCATGGTTTCTGTTTCTGATTTATAGGACGAGACAAACTCAAGTAAGTAGTGTTTACATTCAATAATTAATTTAATGTTTGTGAATTCCGAATTTTCGATGTCTACGAGGTATTTTGTGTTGCGATATGGACTGATTCTTTCCTATTCTTACCCATTCTTTCCTATTCTCTCTATGATTATTTCCTATCCTGTAAATGGCTGTTTCCTATCCTTTTTAGGATCTGTAGCTTGATTATAGGATCTACAGCTCGATTGTAGGATCTGGAAATTGATCCATTGATGTATATGTACCTGTACAATTCATTGTAATAAAACAGAATTATTTTTCTCTTGAACTCTATTTTGAACTTGGTATCAAGGCCGAGAAGCTTAAATTTTTAGTACTCTCCATTGAGCCATGGCCGACTCAGATTCTAAAACATCTGGGACCAAATATGCTCCCATTATTATTCAATCTGAAGGTTCATCGTTCAATGCGGGTATTGTACTCGATGAAACAAACTATGATTTGTGGTCTCAATTCATGGAGATGCATATTGCTGAGAAGGAGAAACTCTCTTTCATTTGTGGTAATTCACAGTCACCTACCGAGAAGGATGATGGATATGAGAAGTGGTATGCAGACAATCAAAATGTCAAGAGATGGCTGTTGATGTCTGTGTCCCCAGAAATCATGAAGCGATATATTCTCTTACCCACCGCTCAAGATATTTGGAAAGCTCTCTCAAAAGCTTTTTATGATGGAGCAGATGAATTGCAGGTGTTTGTCTTGAATCAGAGGGCCTTCTCTAGGAAACAGAATGGTAGAACACTCTCGGTGTATTATGGAGAATTAACCGAGATCTTTTGTGAGTTGGATCATCGTGATAAGGTGATTATGGAAAGTGAGAATGATGTTGAATCTTACCGAAAATCAGTTCAGCGACAAAGGGTGCATATTTTTCTTCCTGGATTAGATGGTGAATTCGAACAAATCCATGGTGAAATTTTGAGAAAGGATCCTATCCCCGAATTGGAAGCATGTTATGCTTTGGCCCATCGTGAATCTATTCGACTTGCAATGATGAATGGAGAACCAGAAAAATCTGAAGCTTCAGCCATGGTGACTCGAAATCGGTCTAATTAGAACTGGTCTTCCGAAAGCTAGCCTAAGAACACTGATGGTGTCGATAAATCCACCTACAAACGCACTCATTGCAATCAAACTGGTCATACCAAGAGCCACTGCTTTGAACTTGTGGGGTATCCAGAATGGTGGGATCATAGCTGCGATTCACGAAAGAAGAATTCCAAGAGGACCTCCAGTGCTGCAGTTGTCGAAACAAAGACAGCGGATGGTGTTGTTGGTCAAATCTCGGCATTAGCAGCAGCGACAGGTAATGGTGGTAAGGTTTTAAATATTTCTACACTTGTTTCTAATAGTGCATGGATAATTGATTCCGGTGCTACGGATCATATGACGTTTGATTCTAGACAAGTCTCGGCTCTTAAACCATCCGCACAAAAATTTGTTTCCACTGCCAATGGCTCTTCAGCCCCAATTATTGGAGAAGGGTCTTTACCGCTAACTGATACTTTAAATATAGATTTTGTTTCAATTGTTTCATCTTTGGATTATAATCTGTTGTCAGTTTCCCAAATCACCACTACCTTACTTTGTATTGTAATTTTTTGGCCTGTTTTTTGTGTGTTTAAGGACACCCGAATGAGGCAAACGATTGGTTGTGGTGTTAGGCGAGGAAAGTTGTATTACTTGGACTTAGTGTCAAAGAGTTCGGACAAGTTACATCAAGCTTTAACGATGGATGGCTCTGAGGGGGAGAAGAAGAAATCTGAAATATGGTTATGGCATCAACGTTTGGGGCATGCCTCCTTTGGTTACCTGAAGAAATTATTTCCTAGTTTATTTGTAAAATTTGATGTTTCTAGTTTCCGCTGTGATGTTTGTGAACTTGCAAAAAGACATCGTGCTTCATTTCCATTAAGTTTGAATAAAAGTCCAGTTCCTTTTATGGTCATACATTCTGATGTTTTGGGTCCGTCCAAAGTTACTACCTTTGGTGGATCACGTTGGTTTGTTACTTTTATTGACGACTGTACCAGGATGAATTGGATGTGCTTGATGAAGTCTAAAAGTGAAGTGAATTTGTTATTTCAAATTTTTTATAAAATGGTTCATACTCAGTACAGTGCACATGTTCAGGTTCTCCGTAGTGACAATGGAGGAGAATATTTGAGTTCTAAACTTCAGCAGTATCTGAAAGCACAAGGAACTATTCATCAAACTACTTGTCCTAATACACCTCAGCAGAATGGGGTGGCTGAGAGAAAAAATCGCCACTTGTTGGAGGTTGTCCGTGCTTCATTGATAGAATCCCATATGCCAATATCCTATTGGGGAGAAGCACTTACCTCTGTAGCATATTTGATCAACCGGGTACCCTCCAGCACTATTAATTTCCAGACACCATCTCAGGCTCTCGCTGAAGCGATTGTTGCTCCAGTCGTCCCAAATTTATATCCTCACATCTTTGGTTGTGTAGCTTTTGTACACCTCCATAAGCATCAACGCAACAAGTTGTCTCCTCGAGCGCTACGATGTGTCTTTCTTGGATATGTTGTTTATCAAAAGGGGTACCGATGCTATCATCCTCCAACCCAAGGAATGTTTATTACATTAGATGTAACTTTTCATGAAGACTCGATGTATTTTTCCTCTGATCCTGAACTTCAGGGGGAGTACCAGAAGGAAATTCAGACTCTAGACTATGATGATCACATCTCTGAAGATGTGGTTGTTCACATCCCAGAAGTAGGGGAACTCTCTGATGTGCTAAATCAAGAAGTGGGTGAATTGGATGTGGGTGGTTTGACTTTGGATCCAAGTAGTGATGAACAACCAGAAACTGAAGTTGTGGCTCCACCCATGTCCAAGTCTCTCACACCACAGGAAGCTGATACACCAAACCAATCGCTTGCTGAGGATGCTCCTGAACCATTTAGAAGACAGCTACCACAACGTCACACTAGAGGTATTCCTAAACCCACATATGAACCCGAGCTTTCTAGTAACGTAAAATACCCCATGATTCATTATGTGTCTAACCATCGTTTGTCAGAATCAAATCAGTCATTTGTAAATCAGTTATCTACTGTATCTATTCCTAACAATGTGCAGGAAGCCTTAGCTGAACCAAGGTGGAAATCCGCTATGAATGAGGAGTTGAAATATTTGCAGGAGAATAAAACCTGGGAACTTGTTGACCGTTCACCAGGAAAGAAACCAGTCGGATGTCGGTGGGTTTACACTGTGAAGTACAAAGCAGATGGTGCAATTGAATGCTTTAAGGCGAGACTGGTGGCAAAAGGATACACCCAAACCTATGGGATCGATTATACAGAGACATTTGCACCTGTAGCTAAAATCAATATAGTACGAGTCTTGTTGTCTCTTGCTACGAACTTGGGTTGGCCATTACAACAGTTTGATGTGAAGAACGCCTTTCTACATGGTGAGTTGTCCGAAGAATTTTACATGGAACTCCCACCAAAATGCATGATACCAGAAACACATAGTCGAAAGGTGTGAAAATTAAAGAAGTCACTGTATGGGTTGAAACAGTCTCCAAGAGCATGGTTTGGAAGGTTCACAAAGTCTATGAAAGCCTTTGGTTACTGTCAGACCAACTCAGACCACACTTTATTCTTGAAGAAACAACAGGGTAAGATAACTGCACTTGTTGTATATGTGGATGACATGGTGGTTACAGGAAATGATCCTGAAGAAAGGGAAGCTCTACAGGATTACTTGTCCAGAGAATTTGAAATGAAAGACCTCAAACCCTTGAAATATTTTCTTGGGATCGAAGTGTCTCGATCTGATAAGGGGATTTTTCTATCTCAAAGAAAATATGCCTTAGACTTGTTACAGGAAACTGGCATGTCAGCATGTCAACCCGTTGATACACCAGTGGAAGAAGGATTGAAGTTATGTGTTGGGTCTGATCAGGTACCAGTTGATAAGGGGAGATACCAGAGACTTGTAGGAAGATTGATGTACTTAGCACACACAAGGACGGACCTTGCCTATGCCTTGAGTATTGTTAGCCAGTTTATGCATAATCCTGGTGAGCAACACATGAATGCAGTTATGCGCAATCCTGAGATATCTGAAATCTGCTCCTGGAAAAGGAATTTTACTCACTAAACATGAAGATTATCAAAGCGTGGATGCATATACTAATGCTGACTGGGCTGGAGCAGTCGATGACAAGCGTTCTACTTCAATTTATTTCACCTTTGTAGGAGGTAACCTTGTTACGTGGAGAAGCAAAAAATAGAATGTTGTTTCCCGATCAAGTGCAGAGGCTGAATTTAGAGGTATGGCACTTGGAGTATGTGAAGCATTGTGGCTAAGACTTCTCCTCAAAGATTTGGGCTATCCGCGTAGGCAGCCAATTCGACTGTATTGTGATAATAAAGCAGCATGTGATATTGCTCATAATCCGGTTCAAGATGATAGGACAAAACATGTGGAGGTAGATAGATTCTTCATTAAGGAGAAGTTGGATTAGGAGATCGTGGAGTTTCCTAAGATTCGATCAGAGGATCAGTTGGCCGATATTCTCACCAAAGCAGTTTCAAGTCGAGTGTTCTCAAAGTTTTTGGGCAAGTTGGGAATGTGTGACATCTATGCACCAACTTGAGGGGGAGTGTTGCGATATGGAATGATTCTTTCCTTTTCTTACCCAATATTTCCTATTCTCACTATGATTCTTTCCTATCCTGTAAATGGTTGTTTCCTATCCTTTTTAGGATCTGCAGCTTGATTGTAGGATCTGGAAATTGATCCATTGATGTATATGTACCTGTACAATTCATTGTAATAAAACAAAATTATTTTTCTCTTGAACTCTGTTTTGAACTTTTTGATCCTTTGGTTGCAGAGATGTGGTGGTGTTGTGAGTATGAACCTCCTAAATGTTTTTGAAAGCATGGGGTTATGCTTCATCCCCGAGCTTCACCAAGTCAATTTTTTTTTATAAATTTGCACAGACTCATCGAAACCCGACTTTGACATGCAGCTCTGATTTTATGAACCTCATAAGTTGAGGCTTTAATATTCCTTACTTCTAGTTTTCCTTATTAGCTGATCAGTACATAGATTTCCTGTGTGTTGTACATAATTTGATGTTCTATTTTATAGATGCATAAATTCATTCCAGGTCTTTAAGTTTTTTAATTCACATTTATGGTTGGGATAGTACTATTAACACATGGTTTTGTCTTTTAGATTGTATAGCAATCTTTTTCCACCAAAGAATTCAATCAGAGTCATCCTGAGTAGGCCAGTCTGGTCCAATAATTGGGAGCTATGTTACCAGAAACAGGACATCCGAGACAAATCAATAAAAATGAGTCAACCTAGGGCCCTTAGGTCGTAGTCATGACTCATTATCCCTTGGTCATAGAAACAAGACTTTTTATAAGTCTGTGAGTAAACCCAAGTTGAATTTGATCTCAGAGTTGGCTAGCTCAGTCAATACTCCTGATCAAAATCGGTCAAACTCACTTTTAGTGAAAGTTTGGTGAGATTTATTGAGTTTATGTTCCCTATTTTTTACTAAGTTGAGATATTTCCGAGTTTTGCTGAGTCACCAATTGACTCTTCAATTTGGGTTTGCCAAGTCATTTTCAAGTTCAGGTCATTTGAATTTTCCCTAGGCACCCAAAATTAGAAAAAAAAAGACAAATGACAATAAAAATAAATTATGATATTTTCCAACGAGATTGTGGTCCAATACTGAGGGTGGGGGAATTTCAAGCTGCCCACTAGGGTTTCAATCCCCTTGAGGCATGTGCATAGTATCACCCTTTATGGGCCAGTTATCTTGTCAAAGCAAGAGCATCTATTATTTATTTCATAATGTAAAATGTGCATTGGATTTAGACACTACAATCAAACTTCAAAACTCAGAGTCTGAGCACCAAAACAGATATACGATATTATGTATAGTGTCAAGTTTCAAATGACAAAATTGACTATCCCATGTTGATTCTAAATTTATAAAATCCAAATGGGATAGAGTCTTCTGCCTAGCATACAATAAATTAATAGTTGAAATTAGTATCCAAGTCCATGTTTGTCATTTGATGCACTAGGAAAGTATTCACTAAGCCAAAGACAGTAGTCTATGTTGGTTCACAGGATCATGTGTTGGGACTGAGTTATCTGGCATGCTCTCTACCTTCTCCTTTCTATACAAAGTGGAATGATGTCTAGTTTGGATGACATTTTCTGTCGGAAACCATTTCTTGGTTGTTTCTCTGAGAAGTGTTACCCTCTTGTATCATGCTTGGTAGTATTCCCATTCGAATGAGAAAGGGAGTTCCACCTTGGCAATCCTCTGGATCAGGCCACATGGATGGGGATCAATGGATGGAATTAGGTCTCTATACAAAGCAAAACCCATCTCTTTTGGGAATGTGCATTTGTATATAATTTTCCAAGGGGATTCACATAATTTAATTGTAACAACATTAGCATGTTGATGGTAAAACCTAGAATTCTCTTCATGTATTTTTTGAATTTTTATAATATTTTTCTGATTGGGATTGAATTCTAAACTTACACTACTATGTTTTAAATTGAAGAGCTATCACTCTCTGTTGAAGAGCGCAATCAGATTACTATCGAATCAGTAGATTTGCATTCCGAAATGGGTTCTTCACTTCAATGAATTAGTTTTTCAAGGGTTCAAGTTAGTGGTGTGTTGGAAGTTTAGAATTAAATTGATGAAAACTATGAAATTGATGAAAGCTACCAGAAATACCCAAAGGCCCTCTTCTTTATGCCAGTTAGTGGATGAATCAATAAGGTTCAAGTTAGGGGAAAATTGGAAGTTCAGAGTGAAATTATCATCGATGAAATATACCCAGAAAATGAAAACCTCCCGAGCATGCCAACTAGAGGACAGTTAAATAAGGTACATGTTAGTGGGGAATTGGAAATTCAGAATATAATTGCCACAGGAGAAAGCTGCCCAAATTCTTGTCAAGCTTGAATCCAAACATTATCCAAAGACAATTGGACAATGAAATTAAAGGCCACATATGGTAGTTCTGAATTGGTGGTAATGGCAGTTTTCTATTTTCATTGCCATGCACCCACTTTGATTTTCCACTTTATGGCACCTACAAATTTTTTGTCAGGTCTTTGAGCAGAACATATTTAGATCCAAGTTTCTTGCTGAGAAAATACACAAGACTCTCCGTTTTCCTTATTATCTCTAGAATATGACCAGTTGCAGCTCATGGTCTGATTGTTGCTTGTACATGGGATTTTAACGAAGAAAATACATATAGAGAATTACAAACTTCTCCTGGTGTATACAATAAACAAGTCTTTCAGGTCTGCAATCTCATTAGATACAATATTCAATACACACTTAAAATGCGAACAAAGCACTTTCCCTCTTTGGAATATTGGCACACACGAGAAACTGAGATGAAAGGAGTAGGCGGGCATGAAATAATTGCATGGGGAGGGACGTGGGAGAGGGCCTAAGATGACGACGAAGGGAGAACAAAGGTCGTTGACGAAGGGGACTGGTGGGTTTCCGAAGGAGACGACACAAAGATTGTCGGTTGGGAAAATTCATCACACCGTTAGACTATTCCAATATATTTATTATAATCAATGAATATAATTAAAGTAATTACTAAAAAAATATACTAGCAAGTAATACACATACCTATTGATATTAGTATATGTTGTCATGCTCTCTACAAAATCATGTCTACAACCAAATTCATGACACATGCAACATCAATTCACATCAACGAAAATAACATGGTCCATTTGCCTTTGTAACAAATCATCGTCAATTTGTCTTTGTAACCAATATCTCTTTATCTTTCTATGGACTCACTTTAACACTCTCTTTATATTTCTATTAGTCTCACTTTGAGACACATGCTCAAACTGGTTAATTATTTCCTTAATCTTTAATAAAAATAAAATTATATCGTCAAAAAGACAACATTGATAACCATTTTTGTAAGTAATCTTCGTCTGAAAATAGGAGATGCAATCTTCTTGTTGCCTTATGTCTTGGAGAGCAAATATAAATTTTAAATCCAAAACTGTAAAGAAAAAACAATATTTTTGCTTTTAGTCTATATAATAAAATTTATGAGGGACAATGCAAGCTAATGAGGGTCACTTTTGGCACGTTAGATGCAATAGAAAACTAAAAAATCAGCAATCCCTCAATCACTTAGATCGTTCACTGTTTTCTTTCAAAATTTGATGGTATATTTCAGTTGGTTAATATCATATATTTTTGGTGTTTGTGGTGTTGTATAATTGGCATTTTTAAATTTGATTCTTCAAATTAGAAAAATGAAAATCATATATTTTAATTTGTTCTTTAGATGGAAATTTTGGTCATTGAAGGTGATTTAGAGACTTAAGTTTATGGTGGGTGATTTACAATTTATGGACAAACTGTAACACCCCGGTTTTGACCCCGTTTGCATTAAAAATGTATATGATGTATATATTGTAATTAATCATGGTGTGGAGCTAAAGGCAAAATCCCCACCATTGATTTAACGTTTTATGTTCTGGCGATTAAAATCGCTGTCGATGGTATTTCGTGCTAGCCGGCATATTATAATTTTGGCATCATGTAAATATGCAATTTAATTGAAAAACCCACAACCAGCTATGTCAATGCAACAAATAATGATATGGGTGCATGATTTCCCAAGGATAAGGAAGGGGGAATATTTAACCTTTGGGGCCAATGGGGAAAAGCCAAATGTCAATGGGAGAACCCATCAAATTGTCAACTGCCTTTCTTGTCTCATTCACCCAATCATTTAATTCTGTCGGAAATTGGTTGAAGTAGTTATTGCATGGGGATGGGAAGAGTATGGGCAGGAAATTCAAATTTGGGGAAAACCCATTTTTGGGGAAAACGTTTTTGACTTTTGGGGCAAGAAAACACCCAAAATGCATGCCCATTTGGCCATACATCCACGTCCTCCATTTCCTCACGCAATGAAGCTTGGGAGCTATCTTACCTTCACGATTTGTCAGTTGTGATCCTCATTCATGATTTTGGAGCTCTTGGGAATTTTTTTCGTCATCCGTCATCCACGTTGGGGCTCTCTAAAACGGATGGAAGTTTTTCTGTGTGTGAAATTTTGTTTTTGGGTTTGTTGTGTATATTTTCCCTCATGTGGGTAGTCTTTTCTTCCTTTTCCTTAGGCTGAGAATTTCGTTTTTGTAATGGTCTGTAGATGGGTTTCCTTACCCAAGATTTTTGTTGCATTAGCTCCTAGGGCTGTTTTACCCACTTACCATTTCTGATTTTAGCTTCCAGGACGTTTTTGTCCATGCCCAACACTGTAATTATTGTGTATTGAATTCGTTTTTGGACACGTTAGGGACAAAACATCCTAGGAATATGAATTGTTGTTAGGGGGTTCTTTTCACCCACCTTAGCAATTCATTTTGTTGCCAAACTGTTTTCCCTCAACCCAGAAATTGTGTAATTGTAGGGTATGCATTTGTGCTTTGGTCTGTGTTGAATTGGGAGTGGAAATGGGGCTTGACCAGCTTGATCAACCTAGTGTGTGAAGGAACCTCACAGACAGATCTAGGGGGTTGGTTTTCTTCTTTGCACACCCTGAATAGCACTAGAAGGGAAGGCATAGCTCGAGGGACTGTGTAGCAGAGAGGGGGATGCTTCCTTGTGTTGAGTGGGTATATGTTTAGAAGCCAGACTATCTTTGGTGCAAGTGTCCATAGCTTTGTTGAGGAGCTCACTAGCTTAGCAGTCAACTTATCCATCTCATTTGCAGTCTGATAAACCCAACTATGTTGGCTTGGCTGAATTTTGTGGTATACTTGGCTATGTGTGAGCCTGCTAGTGTTCCCTTATTCCTTGTGGAAATCATGCCCAACTCGGGGGTGGCAACGTTGTTGAGAGATTAAGGAGCACACTGGCCTATGGTTGGGTGGAACGTTGCAGCGAAATAGCTGGTTGCGGGACGAGCTTCTTCATAAGATAAGTATTCTTGTGTTTAAATATTTGCATTTACATTTGATAATGAATTACAATGAACATGTGAATGAATGGAATGGATTTGCTTCCACTGTGTGTTGAAAATTTATGCATCTGTGCATGTTATTCCTTCAATGCAATTTTCATTTTGTGTTAATGGGGCTAGTTTCCCAGGTAGATAGTATTATCGTAGCGTCCTCTTCGTCGGTCGGAGGGTTGGGGACATTACACAAACAAATTTCAGTTGGTAGTTTTAGTGCCATTCTCTCTCGTAAGAGTGACACCACTATCCTTGCAGTGTAACTATAGGGGTTTGATTGTGTTTATGCATATCTCAATCTTTGCAAGAAATTTCTGCTATGTAACATAAATTCTCTCATTGTACCAGTGATCTCTCAACATCCATTATGGCCATCTTTCTTCAATCTATGATTTCCAACATGATATGTATGCGCTTTGAATCTCCAAAACCCAAACAATCAATCCCAATACTAGTGCATTCACAAATTATTTCATGTCTGGGGCATTTGTTTAAAGGACACCGAGGCCATTTTTCCATACTTGGTAACTGCTCTCAATTATATGTTGATGATGATGGTGCATTTTTCATATCTGTAAGTGAGAGCAGTAACAATGTATGTGCAAGTGAAAGAAGAATAATCAGTTGCAAACGTCAAAGATTAAGAGGAAAAAAAATTGTTGCAAGTAGTTATAATTAAATCCTCCATACCATTGTGGAGATAGCTAAAACTCTTTTGGAAGAAAGAAAACAAGCATAATAAATTAAATTAATTTCACAATTCTCTTGTTATAACAATTCTTTGTGTTGGCAAGGTCTTTTAATAAGCAACATTCGTCAAACTTGTAAAAGATGTCTTAATGCATGCAAAACACTTTAACATGTGAAAATTATTGAAAAGGGCTATTTTAAAGCTTCATTATTTTTCAATGGCCTTCAAATTGCTACTAAAATGAATATTTCTTGTATTGTGTCTCCAATTCTATAATCGCAACTCCAACAACAACAAAAATTGATTTCAATCCCTAAAATTATTTCATCCCTAACGACAAGGAATATGCAGCTTTGCTGCTAAATCCCGTTTTCTAAAACTTTGTAGCCATTGCCTTTTTATTTTAGTTTTCATGATAATTAAGATTTTTAATTTTATTTTTTAAATGAACTTAGGATATATATATATATATGGGATTAGCTTTTTAATCAATTTTAAATACCATAAAGTATTCATTGAGCTCACATATTTTGATTATATATTGTGTACTTGAAAATAAATGTTGAAAATTATTTAAAACTTAAAAAATAAAGATTGAGAATTATTTGAAATGTGGAAAAAAAATTGTAACATATTAATTTTTTTTTTTGGGTAAAAGTGATATATTAGGATTAAATTTAGTCATTGTAATTACTATTTTTAATATTAAAAACATCAAATCCATTGAATTTTAAAAAAAAATAAAAAACTTTTTAAACTATTAAATCAATTATAAGTATTAAATAAATGATAAGTTTGAAATTTTAAAAGATCCTCTTAACCATTATAAGTTTAACAAATTTTTAGTCTTAAATTATTACATCATTCATAAATGTAGCATTTAATATTTAAAATTACAAGTAGTATTCAAATGAGAATAAATTTTCCATTCTAACTTAGTAAATTTTGAAATTTAAAATAAAAATAAATTTTATATTGTTTAAACTATTTTATCATCTAATTGAAAAATCAAATTTTTTTATTATCCATTATTTATCTAGAATTTAAAATTTCATATAGAGAAGAAAGGCTTTTCTCTACCCTAACTTTTGCTACCACCATGGTGGCTGTGTAGTTATATATTATATATATGATCAAGGCTACCCTAAAGCAAGCTTGACATAATTAGGTAAAAGATGAAACAAAAAAGTAACACCTGAGTGGGCTTAATGGTTCAGAACATGTGTTATTTCCATGGAGGTCACAGGTTCAAAACCGGCAGGGGTAGGGTTACTTATTGGTATGTTGTGACAAGGCTCGAAGGGTAGACGATCCCTGGGATAAAGGCTCACCCCGGTAGGCTTCGAGACATCTCGACACTTGCTAAGTCACAAGTTATTGGTATATGTGGATTGATCTAATACCAAGGTTATATGAATTCAAAGCTCATAATAAAAACCTTAATAATATTTATAAAGAATCATAGAAACTAAAAGGTTTTTTATTAGCAATTAAGTTCTTATCATTTTAATTTAGCCAAAAAAATATGAAAGTAAAAAACATATATTTTGAACGTGATGTTAGTTTTTATTTTTATAAATGGATAGATAAAGAAGCATTTAACTAAAAATTATAATTAAGTAATTTACATTAGAATTAAGTAGTTTACATTGCTATATTAAAATTAAGTAGTTTATATAAATACAAAAGTTGAAGTAATTTATATAATTAGTAGATTATATCATAAAACAAATAAATGATATATATTAAAAAAATAGAAGCATACACCACTAAAAGAAAAATTGGAATTTTAGATGTGAGTACCAATATTTATAAGGGATTTAGCAAATCCTCAATTTTCAATTAGTGGTGTAAAAGTGGTGTTATTGTGGGGATACCAATGTGGTATTCAAATTTATGGTGGAAAAGTGGTGTTTATAAAAAACTCATTTTGGTGCTATATGAATATGTGGCATTACATGGTGTATGGTGCAAACCACCAAAACCAATCATACTTGGATTATGATTTTACGGTGCTAAACACCAAATCCAATCCAACATGGATTAAGATTTTATGATGCAAAACACCAAAAATAACAAGTGGTGCAAAGCATCATTAAATAATAAATGATGCAAAAAAACACATAATTAATATATATGTGTGTGTGTTTTAACAAGGTTAAAAGATGTTTATTAAAGCATTTTTTAATAGTCTCTTTGGTTTTAATCCATCATTTAAAAAATATATATAACTCAGTACATTAAATCAACATAATAAAAATTATAATGTTGTTTCAACAAAATTTATAATTTATTATAAAACAATGATTCCCATAAAATTAATATAATGGAACACTATATTTTGAAAATTGTTTTGAAAGAAAAATTATAAAATATAGAATATTATTTTTTGAAATTTGTTTTTTAAGAAAAAATATAATATATATATATATATATATATATATATATAAACAAAGATAAAATATGTTTATTAAAACACTTCAATATATTTTAATTGGTTTAATCCATCATTTAAAAAATGAATAAGTCAATACATTAAATAAACATAATAAAAACCATAATGTTGTTTCAATAAAATTTATAATTGATAATTATAAAACAATGATTCCCATAATAATACTATAATGGAAGGCTATGTTTTAAAATTTGTTTTTAAAGAAAAATGAAAAAGAAAACTAATAATTCATTTGAAGCCTATTGATATTGTTCATCCTTAATTTTTGCACAAAGCTTTCCATCGCCTGCATTGTTCAAAATCCTAAAAAAAATTATATACATGATGGCTTCTCTTTGTAAACAATAAAAATACAAAAAATGAATGAGAAAAAAACATAAACAATAGATTTAACTTAATTGTAGAAAACCATAAAGATGTTATGCATTTAATGACATTTCATAACTAAATTATGCTATTGATGGTCAAAATAATTGAAATGAACTAATCTTTGAAGCCATGTGGATTCAACATGTGAGCATATGATAAGCTTAAAGCATGAGTCAAAATTCATTTTCTTCTTCTCTTTCATCCTCTGAAACAATTTCCTAAGAAACATACAAGATAAGATCAACATACCTACAAATTGTATTTAACGAAACTTTCATTTACATATATTTGATTCATATCATGAACCTTTAATTAGAACAAAGAATTTCTAGGTGAAAAATTACCCAATAACTAGCAATAGGATGAAATCATTCTTTAATCTTTTGATGGATCATATTCACACATTTTAGTATTGAATACTTGCAACTACAATTTAAAACAATAATAAAAAAGTTAGAAAATATTATTATAAGAAAAATAAAGTTTACTTAAGAAACATAGTAGTGTAGTAAACTTACAAATGTTGCTTCTGCGGACAACATACCACCTTTCCCCAAACGATGGTGCGTGGCCAACCTAGAGGCTTATATGGTATGTGCATATTTGTCCTTTCCAACCAAGGTTCCACATTTCCTTTTCTTTTTTT
>LPNX010307957.1:1271-18133 GCA_001517045.1 Pseudotsuga menziesii | reverse complement strand
AATAACCACTTGCTCCAATATTTTTTTCCACTCTACTTCTCCTATGAAATGTGGTTTGACTATATTTTGTTTCTAAGTAATCCCCCTCTCAAAGCATTTCTAGTATTTTTCATATATTCAGTAACACTATGGATAATTTGCTTCGGAGTTACAATTGCAGAAACTTTATGCATATGAAATACCAACCCATCCTTCTTGGATTTTTCTGCAAAATAAATATAAAAATCTAATAATCTATATGAGATATTTTAAGGTTTCTAGTATCATAGTAATAACGTGAAATGTTGTATATGAAACATACAGAATGCAACAATGAGTAAAATATATACATTTTTTAATATGAAACATGAACCATTAACTCAAGCATATAAATTTATACAACATATTTTAAGCATGCAATCTTGAAATTTTTTATAAGAGCCATGTTTTAAACCTTGATGACGAAAATCTATAGTGATTGTAGGATGAAATAATCTCAATGCTTCACGATGAAGTATGTATCTCCATGTTCTCCCCACTTCATCATTTAACACTTGCCTTTTTTCATTTAAAGTGATTGTAAATGGCATGCCATTTCTCACCTCTCCTCTAACATATCCATTTGTATGCTTCAAAGGAGGTGCAAGAGATGCACCAATAGATGTTATAGTTGGTTCATATAAGAGAGGAGATTGATTTTGCACTCCATCAACATTAGTGCCTTCTTCTAGAACAATGATATTACTCCTGAGCAATATGGTAGACTACATTATTGTGTTCATGAGGGAGAGAGGTCCCTCCTCTTCCTGTTGCGTGAGAGAGCCTCCACGTGAAGGGGAATGGGTAAGGGAAACGAAAGGCATGGGTGCATAATGGCTTGGGCATGCCTTCCCAAGCTTTTACTTGCCCCACAAGTCAAAAACACACTTTCCAAAAATGGGTGACCTCCCAAATTCGAATTTGACCTCCATACCTTTCGCATCCCAAGGAAATAACTTTCTCCACCAACTTAGAGATGATTGGACACAAAAAACAAAAAAGGTAGTTGAACACTCTATGGGTTTTACCTTAGACATTTGGATTTTCCCCATTGGCTCAAGTTTGAATAATTCCCCCTCCCTATTCATTGTAAAATCATGCCCCCATCTCTTTAACGTTGCAGTCATAGCTAGTCGTGGTATTTTTATTAATTTGCATTTTACATGATATCTAAAAAACACATTGTGCCTGGCTAGCACATAAACCATAGGCATCGATTTTAATCGCCGAGACATCATACACTAAACCCATGGTGGGGCCTTTGCTTTGAGCTCCACACCATGATTTAATACAATATTTACATCATATGCAATTTAATGCCATGGGGTCAAAACCAGGGTGTTACATGCCTGCTACAATAAATGGTAACGCCACTAATCATAAGAAATAACATTCATACCTATAGCTTATGCATTCCCTTATTTTGAAATATCAAGGAAACTTTTATTTTTTAATATAAATAGGGAATATCCAGCCTTGTAAGAGTCATGAAGGTGAAGGCCATCTATTTATGCAGAGCACACAAAGATCAAGGCCATATACACCACATGAAAAACATTTCGATGATGAGGTGAGGCCTTTAATGATGATGGAATAATCGACTTCAAGACCATCTCAAAACATCCATTCTAGACTCCTAACCTAATATCAATTCGCCTCCCAAGAGGCACTCGAAACAAAGCATTGGATATATGGTATCATATAATAACTCTACTTCATTAGGATACAAAGAAGGAATGGGACCTAATAAGTCTCATTAGGGCATAAGAAGTCAATACACCAATTCATTTCCTTATGATGATGAAGTGGTGCAAATACATAGTACCTAAAAAGTGATACACTTTCTTTTGAGTTCATATATAGCCTCACACTGTCTAACAGTCATAATATGAAAAATGAAAACCCTACTGCAACTTTCTTGAAACTGCTGCTAAAACTCTCGATCATAGAGACCTTATTGTATAGATATTGCTTCAAACATGTACCAAAAAGTTGAAACATTACTACCCTAGCACAAGGTCAATCCTAGCTCCCCGTAGGAGATGAAATTACAGTGCAAGTATTTACAATTGAGAAAGCTCATTGATATACATTTTAACATATATTAGTTTAGCGATAGCCAAGGTGCCTGGAGCCATAATCATCATCTCATGGTGTGCTAGTCCTTAAGATATGAAGAGCTATTTGATCTGGAGAATTCATTAAAGTTGTTAGAAACAACACCAACTCTTACCACCAAAAACTTGAAATAAACATTTTCTAGGATTGAAATGTGTTCCATCCAATACGCTTAGATAACCAAATTTATTAGAGCATCGTCATCATCTGGATCATTGGGTTTCCATTTCTCAACCAAAGGAGATTGCACAATAACAACATGACCCATATCTTGTTGCTGATATGGCTCCCGTGCAATACAATGACAAATGGATTCAAGTCTAATATGAAGGATCAAATATTGGAGTATAAACAGGGGCATAAACACATAAGCATAAATAGTACCAAGGAAGGGCATAAACACAAACATAAAACATATGTGTGTGTGCATGTGTGTGTGCACGTGTGTGTGTAGAAGGTTTCATCACTCAAACAGACATCAGTAGGGGCATAAACACAGGTATTGACCAACTTACCAAAAGGAGCAGTCGAGTTAGAGCAGGCTATGATTATCTGCAACTTTCCTTGCAAATTCGATTATGTGAAGGAATGGAAAGAGGACTGGTTATGATTTATGGGATTGACGAAGGGAGCACTCCAGACAATCATCGCACACACTGCTCGAACAATCATCGCACACACTGCTCGAACAATCATCGCACACCTTGCTTGAGGGAACACCCTGTAATCATTGTCAAGGAGGTGGGAAGAGGGCACTCCCTGTAATGGTTATGGGGTTGACAATGCGAACAAAGCACTTTCCCTCTTTGGAATATTGGCGCGCACGAGAAACTGAGATGAAGGGAGTAGGCAGGCATGAAATAATTGCATGGGAGGGATGTGGGAGAGGGACTAAAATAATGACAAAGGGAGAACAAAGGCCGTTGACGAAGGGGACTGGTGGGTTGCTGAAGGAGACAACACAATGATTGTCGGTTGGGAAAATTCATCACACTGTTAGACTCTTCCAATATATTTATTATAATCAATGAATATAATTACAGAAATTACTAAAAAAATATATTAACAAGTAATATACATACCTATTTATATTAGTATTTGTTGTCATGCTCTCTCCAAAATCATGTCTACAACCAAATTCATGACACATGCAACATAAATTCACATCAACGAAAACAACATGGTCCATTTGTCGTTGTAGCAAATCATCGTCAATTTGTCTTTGTAACCAATCTCTCTTTATCTTTCTATGGACTCACTTTAACACTCTCTTTATATTTCTATTAGCCTCACTTTGACACACATGCTCAAACTGGTTAATTATTTCCTTAATCTTTAATAAAAATAAAAATATATCGTCAAAAAGACAACATTGATAACCATTTTTGTAAGTAATCTTAGTCTGAAAATAGGAGATGGAATCTTCTTGTTGCCTTATGTTTGGAGAGAAAATATAAATTTTAAATCCAAAACTGTAAAGAAAAAACAATATTTTTTACTTTTAGTCTATATAATAATATTTATGAGGGACAGTGCAAGCTAAGGAGCGTCACTTTTCGTACGTTAGATGCAATAGAAAACTGAAAAATCAGCAATCCCTCAACTTAATTGTTTTTTTTAGATACTTACACAAAATATCTTGCTTTGAGTAGAAATGATTAAATGTAGGAAATTGAATCACGTTTCCAAATATAAAAGGTTTCTGTATTGAAATTTTTTATAACTATGTCAAATTTCATTTTTTCTAACAGACACTGTTTTTTAGGCAAATGATAAGGTATATGTTTTGGTGGGTACATCTTTGAGGTCCTAAATGATGCTTTTGGGATACAAAACTTTGCAGGAAGGTAGAGAACATACAACACTAGTGCAACCTATTTTTCGAAAATAAAATTAGTAATTTTTAATTTTTTTTTTTAATTATCTAAGTGATCATTCCTTGAAAATGGTATGTCTTTTATGGGTGCAGCCTTTGAAGGTCTTAATGAAATAATCATGAAATGGTTTTTTTTATAGAATGTAGATGTCAGTGTATTCTAGTGCACCATATAATTCTTTTTAAAACGATTACGAATTGAAAAGGTTATGGGAATAACAGTAACGACATGTATTTTGAGTTAAGGAGTTAGGACACAATAGAAATTGAAAACAAATAGGAAAATATAATATTTTTTAATAAAAATTACATATTTAGAATTTGCAGGAAAAATGCTATTTATGTTTAAGATTTTGTCAAAAATGACTGTGTGTAGCATAATGTAACGAGTGTGTAAACAACGACTTCTTCAAAAAATGGGGGAAATATTGCCCAATTAGCTATGGTTTATCATGTACCATAGCACAGGTTTGGTACTACCAAAGCAAATTCCAAACCATACACATAGGGCTATTGGTGACATCTGAGCAAGTGAATTGGCATGTTTAAATTCAAATTACATTTCCTACCTTGTATAATTTATAAACGTGTGCGCGTTATATAACTACAAAACACGAGTGCGTTATAAAACTATAAAATGTGTGCACGTTATATAACTATTAAACACAAGCGCGTTGTGTAACTATAAGACGCGAACACGTGTTGTAGAGCTAAAAATTTTAGCACTATGTGTAATATATCAAATGTATGGATAATAGTTTAGAGGGGGTGGGGAAGGTTCAAGGGCCTAGTAATATGTTGGAAGTTCAAGCGGGGATGGTTAATAGTTGAGAGGGAGTTGGGAATGGTCAAGGTCCTAGCGAGATGTTGTAAATTTGAGTGGAGAAAGGGGGATAAGGTGGAGGGAAGGAAGTGGGTGATGGTTTGATTAGAGAGATGATTGGGGAATGGAAAAGTGGATATGGAGTATTAGAGGAGGAATAGGATGTGTTGGAGGAGAGAGGAGAAGGAGGGGGAAATTGAAGATATGGGAACGAGATGCGATAAAACATATAATAGGGGTCATAATGAAGTAGGGGGTTGAGGATAAGGGATAAGTTGAAAACATAGAAGAAGAGAGAGAGAGAGTGGTGTGGAAAGAGTGTGAGAGAGAATAAGATAGAGATGGAGGAGGGGGGTGAGGGAGGGATGAAGATAGAGTGAAGGAAAGAGATATTGGGGGAGCGATAGAAGGTGTGTGTGTGTGAGGGGTGATGGGGAACAGACATAAGGAGAGAAAGGTGCAGGTTCACACATGTAGAGAGAGAGAGAGATGGATGGTGTCACCATCATCACCATCACCTTCATCATGTTGATCATCTTCATCACCACTTCAGCATCATCATCATCATCATGTTGATCTTCATCATCTTCATCATCATGATCATCATCATCCTCATTATCATGACGTTCATCATCACCATATTCACCATCATGGTGTTCATCATCATCGTCATCATCATCATCATCATCATATTCATCATCATCATGACCCTCATCATCATCATCATCAGTATCATGATATCATCTTCATCACCATATTCAGCATCATCATCATCATCATGTTGATCTTCATCATCTTCATCATCATGATCATCATCATCCTCATTATAATGACGTTCATCATCACCATATTCACCATCATGGTGTTCATCATCATCAATATCATGATGTCCATCATCATTGTCATCGTCATCATCATCATCTTCATTATCATCATCATGACCCTCATCATCAACATCATCCTCATCAGCATCTTCATCATCATCATCATCATGACCCTCATCATCATCATTGTCGACATCATCATCATCTTCATCTTCATCATCATCATTATCGTCATCATCATCATCATCATCATCTTCATCGTCATCATCTTCATGATCATCATCATCATCATCATCATCATCATCACCATCATCTTCATCAGGTCGATCATCTTCATCACCATCTTCATCATCATCATCATCATCATGAACATCATCATCATCATCCTCATTATCACGATGTTCATAATCACCGTCTCATCATCATGATGTTCATCGTGATCATGATCATGATCATCATCATCATCATGATCGTGATCATCATCATCATCATCATGATCGTGATCATGATCATGATCATCATTATCATCGTCATCGTCTTCACCATCATGACCCTCATCATCGTCATCATCGTCATCATAATCATCATCATCATCATCATCATCATGTTGGTCATCATCATTATCATCATCATCATCATCATCGTCTTCACCATCATCATCTTCATCATCATCATAATCATCATCATCGTCTTCATCATCATCATCATCATCAGCATGACCCTCATCATAATCATCATAATCATAATTATCACCATCATCATCATAATCATCATAATCATAATCATCATCATCATAATCTTCATCATCATCGTCGTCGTTGTCTTCATCATCATCATCTTCATCATCATCATCACCATCGTCATGTTCATCATCATCATCATAATCATCACGTTCGTCATCATCATCATCATTATCATTATCATCATCATCATCATCATCATCACTATCATCATCATCATCATCATGTTCATCATCATCATCATTATCGTCATCATCATCATGTTCATCATCATGATCATCATCATCATAATCATCATCATGTTTATCATCATCGGCACCATCATCATCACCGTCATCATGTTCATCATTATCATCATCATCATCATGTTCATCATCATTGTCTTCATCACCATGATCGTCATCATCATCTTCATCACCATCATCATCATCATCATCACCATCATCATGTTCATCATCATCGTCGTCAACATCTTCATCGTCATCATCACCACCATGATAATCATCATCGTGATCATGATGATCATCATCATCATTAGCACCATCATCATCAGCATCATCATGTTCATCATTATCATCATCATCATCTTCATCACCATGATCATCATCATCATCATTAACAGATCATCATCATGGTCATCATCATCATCATCATCGTCGTCGTCGACGTCATCATCATCTTATTCATCGTCGTCGTCGTCATATTCATCATCATCATCACCATCATGATAATCATCATCGTCTTCATCACCATCAGTATAATCATCATCATCAACATCATCATCATGTTCATCATCATCATCATTATGTTCATCATCATCATCATCATTAATGTCATCACCATCATGATAATCATCATCGTGATCATCATCATCGTCGTCGTCTTCATCATCACCATCATCATTATGTTCATCATCATCAGCACCATCATCATGTTCATTATCATCACCATCATCATGTTCATCATTATCATCATCATCATCATGTTCATCGCCGTCGTCTTCATCACCATGATCATCATCTTCTTCATCATCATTATCATCATCGTCGTCGTCGTCGTCGACATCATCATCATCTTCATCATCATCGTTGTCACCATATTCATCATCATCATCACCATCATGATAATCATCGTCGTCGTCGTCATATTCATCATCATCATCACCATCATGATAATCATCATCGTCTTCATCACCATCAGTATCATCATCAATGTCATCACCATCATGATAATCATCATCGTGATCATCATCATCATCATCATCGTCATCGTCTTCATCATCATCATTAGCACCATCATCATCACCATCATCATGTTCATCATTATCATCATCATCATCATGTTCATCATCATCGTCTTCATCACCATGATCATCATCATCATCATGACCATCATCATTATCATCGTCGTCGTCATCGTCGTCGACATCATCATCATCGTTGTCATCATATTCATCATCATCATCACCATCATGATAATCATCGTTGTCGTTGTCATATTCATCATCATCATCACCATCATGATAATCATCATCGTCTTCATCACCATCAATATCATCATCATCATGTTCATCATCATCACCATCATCATGTTCATCATTATCATCATCATCATCATGTTCATCATCATCGTCTTCATCACCATGATCATTATCATCATCATGACCATCATCATCATCATCAACATCATCATAACCATTATAATCATCATCTTCTTCTTCATCACCATCATGTTGATCTTCATCATCATCATCATCATGTTCATCACCATTATCTTCATCACCATGATCATCATCATCATCATCATCATCATCAATAGATCATCATTGTCTTCATCATCATCATCATCGTCGACGACATCATCACCATCATGATAATCATCATCGTCTTCATCACCATCAGTATCATCATCATTGTCTTCATCATCATCATCATGTTTATCATCATCATCACCATCATCACGTTCATCATCATCATCACGGTGAGAGAGAGAGGGATGGATTAAGGGAGAGAAAGAAACATATAGGGAGGGATGTAGAGAGAATGAGGGAGGTATATTTATAAAGAGATAGGGGTATCTAGGGATTATTGGGGGTATAGAGAGAAACATTTATATGCATGAAAAAAAGGGAACACTAAAAACATTTGCTTTGTTTCTAACCATAGAAAACATTTGTTTTCTTATGATTTTATTCATTGCCTTAGCTATGCACCTAACCTATTGATTGTGCTTAAAACTATCGCGTGCGCGTTTTACTTCTACAAATCGTGTACGTGTTTTTACTCTATATAACGTGTGCACGTTTTAGGACTGTAAAAACAGTGGATTGTTTTTGTCCGAGAGCAACTTTACTCTGTCTTTACAATAATCCGTTTATCGCGCGTTTTTTTTCAAGAGCACGAGCCCGCCTGTGGAAATACTCACAATACACATTCTCCATCGTTTTTTTTGTTATGTAGGTGCAGCATTAAGGAAATCTTTCATGGTTGAGAAGCACACAGGATAAGCTATCAAGATTCAATATCATTTCATGGTGATGATGGATATACACAATTGTACAAGAGAATCAGCTTGAGGAACAATTATGATTTAACTTTCATTTGCTTATTATTCAAGAGAACCAAAGGTAGATTTTCTCATTGATCATTGTTTTGATGGGAAATATGAACAATTGAGAAGGAAGATTGAAGCACCTTGAAGGATCAATAGTTATAAAGCAAGTTAAAGGTTTGAAATATTGTAATTGAGGAGCAGCAAAAACAAACTATATTGAATTGATCATTGTGGTGATGGGGAATGTACTTAACCGAGGAATAAAATCAGCAATGAAGAAGAGAGCTCAAGAAGTCATTGAAGAAGAGAAAGAAAGAAAAAAGAATAGACATGATGAATCGGAGGCTTTCCTTGGAAACTAATCCAAATCCAATTATAGAGGATACCACGGTTCATCCTATTAATCCAGCACAAGAAAAAAGGAAGTATTCACTAGAGGGACATTCAATTTCCACAATAGTTGTTGAACAAGCACCCCATGGAAGTATTCAAGAAGCAAAACGTAGGTGCTCATTAGGGGATGTTTCAAATCCCACATCAAGTCAAAGTGATAAGTTACCATCTCAAGACGAAGTTCATAAAGAGGTGTTGGACATGGAGCATACTGTTGAAGAAGAAAATATTATCCGGACCATCGATGAGGATGTTGGACTTCCACCATCCCACTACCATGAAGAGAATGAAGAAGAACAAGTTGCTACTGAAACGCCAGAGCATATTGTTGATGCGTTGGAAGATAGAATTCCAACCCCCTTACCTCCATTAGAAAACACACGTCGAAGAACTCTAAAGCGTATACAAGTTGATGAAGGACTCCTCAATTCCATTGAAGGTACGCTATCTAAACGTAGTATTGCTTACCAAACTCAAAAGATACTAAATAAATATTTTGTTTCTAAATGTGATGGAGATAAATATATATTATTTTTATCATTGTTAAAATCTAGGGGCATGAATATTGTTAGGAAATCGTTAGAGATAAAGATGATAAAGACTTCTGAACCAAGTTCTCATATAGTTAAAAGCTTAGTAGATGCCTTTGGTAAAATTGGGAAGAACACACATTCAAAGGACTGCAATGCGGCTCGCCGTATGTTGTCACAAGCAATTGTAAATAAGAACACCAGGGTCCTTCGTTTTCTTAAGCCTACATCTAAACTAGTTAATTTGAATGTAAAAACCCTCCGTGGGTATTCTATTAGAAGAGAACATCTTGACACAACCACTCAAACATATTTTTGGGCCGTTATTGGTCGATTGCCACATCATGACATGAAGCTAGTTGATGCAGTAAAGGGACTAGTGCAGAGTTTTTAGCATGATCACACAAGGCCTTCTTCAAACCGGAAGGATGTACTAAAACTGAGAAGGGGTTCAAAGGACCGTGAACCACATATTAAGCATCTTCTTGATATAACACAGATAGAACTATACAAGAAATTTAGGAATGAACATAGACAATTGAATTTGGGGCAAAGATCTTTTGAGAAATGTAAGCCCTGGTATGTTAGAATAAATACTTTTCGTAACACTTGTTGTAGATACCATGTAGAATATGAATATTACTATGAAACATTTTTGTACATTTGTCGTGTGTTGCAAACTAACCATTTGCAGGATTGCTCCTTGACAATACCACCCACTTCATCAACATAATTCATTCATAGTATCATGTGCAATAGGCCTGAGGGGCAAACATACTATGCAAAATCTTATTTGGATGGCACTTGCTCCAACTGTGCTGGAATGGCATTATTGAGCCAATGTATGCACGAGAGTGGAGACAATGAATTTGGGAATATGGTTACAGACATGAAAAGTTTCAAATATATCAGCTATGAAATAGTCCCAGGGAAAGAAAACAAAAAAATACAATTGGTGACATCTCAGGTACATGCATTTATCTATAAATTTCTGTTTGAACAGTTACATTTCATTCCTTACTTACAAAAAAAAGCTGATATTGAGATCATTTTGTGTCAACGGGTGCAAGTTAGTGACTTCGTCAAGGAATTTATTGAAAAGACACATCAATATGTTCAGCATGTCCACTTGGCACGATGGCAGGATGAGAAGTTTAGAATATGCAGAGATACATTTCCCCGTGGTACTATACTTTCAGTTGTTGATTTTGTCGAGAACTACACTCTGCAACCTCAAAATGAGATCCAAAGTCAGTGTTATCACTCTGAGCAAGTTTCCTTGATGGTGCATATCACATATAGGCATGGCCCAAATAGCAGTGAAGAGCAAAGATAAATTCTAAAGGAATATCACTTCTACATAAGTGATGATAGGTGCCATGACTTTCACTATGTACGCCATTTCTTCATCATGTTCTATGATCATTTGAAGGGAAGGAACATACAGATGGATCGACACTGCATTTGGTCTGATGGATGTGCTGGTCAGTTCAAAAATGCATGCATATTTCAATGGTTGTGTTCATTGCATAAAAACTACAAAGTTCCACATATGTGGAACTATTTTGAGACTAGGCATGGTAAAGGAGAGCATGATGGAATCGGAGCATGTGTCAAAACAACCCTATGACGAGAGGAATTGAAATTATCTATAGTATCTACTATTCGAAATGCTAAATCTATAGTCAGGTGGTGCACGTCGGTAATGGGAGAAGAATCAGCTATGCGAGTAGAATCCACAAGAAAGAGACATGTGAAGAGATTTTTTTGGGAGGTGGTAGACATAGATCGTTCACATGCATGGGAATGCAAGACTGTTCCTAGGACTCGTGGCTTTCATTCGGTTCGAATATCTGATAACCGAGTATTTGAAATTTGGACCAGAGAAATCGCTTGTTTTTTCCCGCCTTGTTGTGATGGTGAGTGGGATGGGTGTGAATCATTGGATTGGGTTGATGGATGGGATCGCATATCACTTCCACTTGATCAACGTGCAATTGTTGAGTTAACTCTGTTGGAAGAAGACCAATCATCTATTTCTATAGATTTTGATCATGTCTCAGACCTTGTACAACCTGGTATGATGCATTTCCTTCACATTTTTTTGTTTATTTACGTAGTATTGAAACTCACATTAATGGCCTTGTATCACATGAAAAATATTTGATCATATACCTACAATCATATTATTGAGGACACATATACGCAGTGGTTGCCTCAAAGGATAGTGAATGGGGTGGTGATTACAGGTTGGCACGTTGTATAGAGGGAAAGCAAACCCTCATTATGTCCATGACTAATGATGAAAACAACCACTTCCCAATCGGGTCTATGGTTGTTAAAGGTGAATACCTTACACATGACAACAATGCAAGAAAGAAGGGTGGATATGTTTACAAGTATTTCAAACCAAGTGCAAGTGTGTATCACTTTACCAACTTAATCATTGGTACAAACCTCTAGGTACGAACAATGCCTAACCGAAATTCATCGAAGGTACGCTACTTCTTACCAGATACAAAGCACGAGAGAATAATGGAGACCATCATTATAAGAGATAATACGGAGGGCTTCGTTGTATGATAATTGCTGGTCTTCTTCTCTGTATTGACTTGATCATCTCGTCGTCTTCATCTTCTTTGTCTTCTTCGTCTTCTTCTAAGTCATCTTTTTTTTCAAGTCTTCTTCGTCTCGGGATCTGGATAATCATGACTACTGGATCATCATCACATTTGGATCATCACTTGAGCTGGATCATCATCAATTCTGGATCATCATCACATGCTATCTCAGAATGGTGCTATCTCGATTCTTCTCGTCACAGGAAGTTCTATAGAGCCAGCCCTTTTTCATGCTGGTTGTAGGCCTACCCTTCATGTAGGTCTTCATCACTTATATCCAACCCTAAGTCAGAAAGGCCCACCCAGCTCTTACATCTGACCTCATCTTATCAGAAAGGCATGCTCAACACTCACACCTGACATCATCTTGTCAAAAAGGCCCAGCACTCACATCTGACCATGTGTAAACACATCGCGCCAGAATGGCTCAGTGCTTAGATCCGACCTCATCTTGTCGGAAAGGCTCTGCACTTACATCCAGCCCCATCTTGTCAGAAAGGCACAACACTCACATCTGACCATGTGTAAACACATCGCGCCAGAATGGTTCAGCACTTATATCCGACCTCATCATGTCAGAAAGGCTCTGCACTTAAATTCGACCATGTGTAAACACATCGCATCGAAAGGGCTCTCAGTCCCAGATTGAGGATTCCTGGTAACTGACCAGGTGCCTCCATTCTCATAGAGAATGGCATCAACCCTTATATCTGATCAAGTGGGATACATCCCTCAATCACATCAGAATGGCCATGCGCTCACATCTGATCATGTAGGACTACATCCTACAGTCATATTAGAATGGCCCTCAGTCCTAGACTAAGTATTCATGGTAACTGATCAGGTGCCTCCATTCCAAGAATGGAATTTAGCCCTTACATCTGATCATGTAGGAACCAATCAGGGATGATTTTAAGGAATAATACTTATTTAAAAGTGTATAAATGTTGGCGAATATTACCAATTCTTAAAATAGCAACTATAAAATGATTGGCGATATTTTGGAAAAAATATTTTAATTTCCAAGGATTTTATATCGTTTATATAATAATTTGACAATTTTTAGGGTGAAACAATTTTAGCCCATCAAAATTGGGCAAAATGGGGCTTCAAAAAATGCAAAATGGCGAATCTTTTTTGGGAGAAAAACATGGAAAAATAGCCCACTGGGCTAAAATTCGCCCCTAAAATCATCTCTGGAACCAATCCTATAGTCATATCATAATGGCTCAACACTCATGTCTAACATGGAAGGAACCTAAATCCTTTCACCATGACAGAATGGCTCAACCCTTACATCTGACCATGGAAGGAACTTAATCCTCTCCCATGTCAGAATGGCTCTAGGTCTCATCATTTCCCCTTGGAGGGAACCTCGATCTGGAGAACACCAAGCTTCTCCCTGAAGTACTCAAACTTCACTCTAGCCAATGGATTCGTCAATACATCAGCTATTTGTTCGTCCGTCGTGACATACTGGAGCTTCACTGCTCCTCTCTGCACCATATCCCTGATATAGTGATACTTGATCTCAATATGCTTCGACTTGTCATGGAACACTGGGTTCTCTGACAACTTCACACAACTCTAGTTGTCGCAATATATACAAGTAGCATCCATATAAAGATCAAATAAATTAGACAGTATCTTCCTCAGCTATATTGCCTCACAACTAGCTGAACAAGATGCAACATAATCTGCTTCAGCTGTACTCAGTGCCACACAGGATTGCTTCCTGCTAAACCAAGAGATCACACCTGATCCCATACTAAAGCAACATCCTGAAGTGCTCTTCCTATCGATGACAATTCTTGCCCAATCTGAATCAACATAACCCTCTAGGTTAATCTTTTGATTCGCCTCGTACTTGAGCCCATAATCAACTGTACCCTTCAGGTACCTCAGAATATGCTTTGTAGCAATCAAGTGAACATGTCTTGGATCTGTCAAAAACTGGCTCAAGGTGTTCATAGCAAAGCAAATATATGGTCTTGTGTTCGTCAGGTACATCAAAGACCCAATCATCTGACGATACATCGTAGCATCAACCGCTTCTGATGAAGCATCACTCAATAGCTTCAGGTTTGATTCCATAGGTGTGGTTATGGCCTTGCAGTCCATCATCCCGAATCTTTTCACAATTTCTACTGCATACTTTCCTTGTCCAAGGAAGACTCCATCCGCATTTTACCGCACCTCCATGCCTAAGAAATAGTGCATCATACCCAAGTCCTTCATTTCAAACTCAGTAGCAATTTTCCTCTTCGTATCGGCAATAAACCCATCCATTCCTGTTACAAACAGATCATCCACATACAGCAGGAGTATCACTGGGTTGCCATCTTCAACCTTATAGTAAAGGTTGGAATCTGCTTTACTCTTGGTAAAGCCCAAACTAGATAGGAAACCATCAATTCTACCGTACCATGTCACGGGTGCCTGTTTAAAACTGTACAGGGCTTTCTTCAATCTGCACACATAAGACTCCCTGTCATGTGTCTCAAAACCGAGTGGTTGTTCCACATACACTTCCTCTTCTACTACACCATTTAAGAAAGCAGTCTTGACATCCATCTGATGTATCTTCCATTTCATCATTGCATCCAGAGCAAGTACTGATCTGATGGAAGTGTATCTGGCTATAGGTGCAAAGTTTTCTTCATAATCTATTCCTTATTTTTGGGAGAAACCACGAGCCACGAATCTTGCTTTATATTTCTCGATGCTGCCATCTACAGCATGCTTGATCTTGTAGATCCATTTGGAAGTTACAATGGACTTCCCTTCTGGTCTTGTGACAACATCTCAAACATCATTCTTCATGATCGACTGATACTCTTTGATCATAGCATCCTTCCATTCTTTCTGTTCTGTCGCTTCTTCATAGTTGGAAGGTTCTTTATCAATAATGTCACATAGTAAGGCTACGTAACTAG
Organism: Pseudotsuga menziesii; assembly: GCA_001517045.1. Lineage (NCBI taxonomy): Eukaryota > Viridiplantae > Streptophyta > Pinopsida > Pinales > Pinaceae > Pseudotsuga > Pseudotsuga menziesii. The sequence continues at coordinate 2,701 of LPNX010307957.1, read as the reverse complement.
AGCAAGATCTAGTTCTCTTTCTTCCTCTGCGTGTTTCCTCTGAAGCTCCATATCTTTCTGCACCTTGGATAATTTCACGTACCCAAGCAGGTTTCCTCTTATGAGGATTCTTCTCCAGAGGTGGATCTATAGGTTCTTGAGGTTCTTTGAATTCTCGATCTTCTTCTTGAATTTCTTCGTTCATGATTGTGTCATGAATTCTAGGTTCTCTTGTTTCTTCAGGTTCTTCAGCCAGTTTCTTCCTGGATTTGATGTAGGCTGAATCTTTGTCAAATGTTACATCTCTGCTGATGTCAATATTCTTGAACCCTATGAAGTATATTCTGTAAGCCTTCGAGCTTTCAGAGTATCCCACAAATATACCCTTCTTTCCTGAAGGATCTAACTTTGTCCTCTTTTCTTTCGGAATGTGTATGTACACAGGACAGCCGAATATTCTGAGATGGCTGACTTCCGGTTTCTTGTCGGAGAAGACTTCTTCAGGGGTCTTGTTCTCGAGTACTCTGTGTGGAGTACGGTTCTGTACATACACTGCTGTTCTGGCAGCTTCTACCCAAAGATGCATAGGAAGATCTTGATCATGAAGCATTGCTCTTGAAGCTTCCATGATAGTTCTATTCTTCCTTTCTGCAATCCCATTATGTTGAGGATTATAAGGAGTGGAAAAATCCTTCTTAATCTATGAGTCTTTACATAGCTTTTTGAATTCATTCGAAGTGAATTCTCCGCCATTATCTGATCGAAAGGTCTTGATCTTCTTTTCAGGGTGGTTCTCAATCAAGGCTTTGAATTCCTTGAACTTGCTGAATACTTCATCTTTGTTCTTCATAAAGTATATCCATGCCTTTCTAGAAAAATCATCAATAAAAGAAACATAGTATGCATACCCGCTTAATGAACTGGATGAAATTGGAACGCATACATTGGAGTGGATGAATTCCAAGATTCATTTCTTGCTCTCGCTACTTGGAAATGTCTTCTTTGTGTTCTTCCCTTTCGCACATTCTCTGCATACACCTTCATGTTTTTGTCTGCATTTCTGGGAGACCTTCAACAGCTTTTCTTGCAAGTGGTAGTGCTCTGTAATGCACATGTGCAAGCCTTCTATGTCAAAGCTCATTTGGTTCTACCGAGTCATGAACCAAAGCTTGTTCTGGTTGGCCCTTGTTATAGCGGATTTCACCGCACTAGGTGAATCACACATTGTATGGCCTTCCCCTGTTCCACTGCAGACTCTTTATTCCCAATGGACCACATTTTATCCTTTGATGTATCATTGATCATCCCCAAAACTATATCAACTATGATATACGCGGCTTTTTCCCCGATAACCGCGTACATACGCGGGTTTGACCCCTATAGTCGCGTACATCGGGATGTGTGCATAATCCAAATTCTGTTGGACCGTTCCTTTCCTTCAATCCGACTCA
>LPNX010307954.1:4566-27101 GCA_001517045.1 Pseudotsuga menziesii | reverse complement strand
AGCATCCTTCCTAGGTTGATAAGGTTTGAAAGGTAAATTGGATATATAATCACTAGAGAAATAATATAAAGTGTCACCACAAATATTGGTGTAAACTCGTCACAAAGTTTTCACAAAGGACCGCAACAACGTTCACAAAGATTCACCGTAAATAATTCTAAAATTTTCACAAGTATGTGACATATTCTTTGCAGAAATTCTTAGGAAATACATAGGAATGTAGTATAAATATTAAAGTGCAAGCCATCACAACAACCCTCCATAGAACCATATCTTAAGCCTTTCAAAATGACCACACAAATTATCTCTTATATTAAGGTTGCAACCCTTCCCTTTGAATATTTTCAAGTGAAAGCTCTAAGAATCACTGCATGATATTTTTCAAAACTCTCCATAGGGTGTAGTTATGTTCACAAGTATGCAACCTATTTGTAAGAAATTTGCACAGTATATTTGAAAATCACGTTGTAGGTAAAAAACCATAAGTTACACTGCAATATGAGACCAAAATGCTTGTCACCACAACTCATTTCAAAATTTGAATATTATTCTTCATGATCACAACTCATTTCAAAGTTTGAATATTTTTTTTCATGACCACAACCAATTTCAAAATTTTTATTTATTTCTACGTCTTGTTTCTAAGTCATTGATTGTTAGAGGGAATAATACATAATGACTAAGGTTGGGTCACTAACAGAGTGTATGAAAGAGACCAATATAATCTCCATAATCAATAAGTTATATATAACATAACTTACTACAGATGAAAAAAAAAGGTACCTATACCTAGACGGTTGTCTTTCGCAAATCCTTTCATTGCTCCATGTAATTCTTCAATGATTTGCACAGAAGAAACAAGAAACAACCTTTCTCAAATTCTCTTGGTCATTATGATAGAAATCATTTTAACAAACATGAATACACTTACGTATTGATCATAATTAACATATCAGAAAATTAATTCCACCAACAAATGAATATTCAAATGCAAGTAAGCACCCAAGGAGATGTTCACGATATAAATTCCAAAAGAGGGAATGAAGAAATCTATAAATGAATTTATAGGTTTTTTTGGTAGAGTCCCTATCTGATCACAATATAAAAATAAAATTATGCTTAGGGAGAGCATCAAACCATCTTCCAATATTATTAAATATGGAATTATAGGAAAGGAAACCTACAAGTCCTTTGTAATTCAATCATGTTTGGTATTAGAAGAAGGTTTTAAAGATTTAATTCTTAAGTATTGGACTCATGTGGATTCCCAAATTAGGGACTCTTCCATGAATCAATTTTGAGATAGTATAAAAAAAGTCAAGAAAGTTATGCAAGGTTGGGCCAAATCTCTATCTTTCTAAATCACAAAGGAGTTGAACGAGGTGGAAAAGGGATTAATGCATTTTGTTACCATTACGAGGATGGAACATTCTCTAGTGTTGAATATTTGGCCTTGAAAGAGATGGAGGGGATAAAGAAGGACATGCTTGACAAGGAAGAGATCATTGCCTAGAGTATAAAGAACAAATCTCTTTGGATAAAAGAAGAGGACAATAATTCTAAATTATTCACAAATATTATAATCATAGGAACCATATACAAGTTGGGATATCTGTTGGAATTATGGTAGGTTCTGCGATCATATGGAAATAGATCAGATTGTGATATGGTTGTCATTGATGGAAACATATAGTTCCAAGAATATGATTCAGATAAGCAGAGGACTCAGAAGAATCCATGGCTTGTGCAGAGATCCGACGGTCAGTAGGAAACCCACAAAGTTTGAAAGAAAATATGATGAACAGATTCAAAGGTTAGGAGTGAACACGCACATAAATCAATAGTTCAGAAGAAAAGTAGAAGACGAAAAGTGGAAGATGAGAAATAAAAGTCTAAAATAATATGGGTTTCTGCAAGCCAGAGTCCGCCAGCAGAATGAGGAGGGAGAAAAGCGGAAGATAAGAAATCAAAGTCTAAAATAATATGGGTTTGCATAACTTGGTGTTCGACAGCAAAATGTAGAAGCTAGAAAGCGGGAGGCAAAAGGAGTCTTGCGGCATATGCGTTCTCGCAACCCGGAGTCCACTTTGGGGAATGCAGAAGGCGGAAGGAGGAAAGCGAAAAATGTGGAAGTTGTTTAAACAAATTTGGAAAACCCAGGATCCGCACTCTGCATTTGATCTAAGATCAACGATCGGGAAATGGTGCACATCAAATTGACGATGAGGAAGAAGTCATGTGGAAAAGGATCCGCGGAAGCAACTGTTTGATTTTCATATCAATGGTTAGTAGAGAGGCCACACAAAATCAACGGTGCAGAAGAAGTCATATAGAAAAGGATGTGCGGAAGCAGGAGTTTTATTTTAGATCAATGGTTAGTAGAGAGGCCGCATGAAATCGACGGTGCGGAAGAAGTCCTACGAAAACTATTATTTGTCGAAAAAGGAAAATTGCATTAAAATTTCACTCCCATCTCCGCCGTTATCCGAATCTACTAGTTGAACCTGTATAATAGCCGAGGACCGTCAGATCTAGATTGATGGTGGAACTCAAATATCATAAGGAGGATTTGATATAAATTTCATGCACACCAGGATTTTATTAATCTGTGCTAGTTCTCCCTACGAAATAACTCACAGTCATTGATCCGTTTTGGTGATTAATCTCCTTCATCGATATTGATCCTAATCCCAATGATTATTTTCAGATTTCACAACTCGAATTCCTTGTTATCCTCCATGTTCTTTCATTAGCAAAATTCATTCCGGTTGTAGATCTTAGACACCTTCAGATATCTACCACACAATCTACAATCATGGGGACGATTTAATTTTGGGACTATTGGGTTATCACGGGCATCGAACGGTTTGATCAGTTATGAAAATGAACAATCAGAAAAACAAATAGGTGAAGGGTTCAAAGACTGATAAGTATATGAGGACGTGGGTGAAGAGAAGTGGTGTGCGCTCTCTGCAGTTAAAGAGCTGGAGCATGAACCGTCGTAGAAGTGGGGATTGCAGAATGAAAGAGGACTATGAGTTCTTTCAAGAATATCCAGAACAAAGACAATGAGGGGAACCAAAGTGCCTAAGCAAATCCAGAAAGAGATCAGAACAGAGTTGGTATGCATTGTTATATCTGTTTTTATTCTTATTGTTAAGGACATGTTCGAATCTATGGAATAAGGGTGATAGCGTGGTGCTAGGAGAAACATGTTTTCTTCTTTGTACAAGTTGGAGCCTGTACAAGTGGAAGTTGGTGCTTCCATCGAGTAGTAGTTGGAGAATTTTATTTTAGTGGGTTCTAGAAAAACATGAGGGTTGGTGCTCTCCACAAGAAGGAATTTGTAAACAGAGGTTGTAGCCTCATTTGAGTAGGTGCTCAAATAAAGATGAATATTTGTCTATCTCTATTATGTGTGTATGATTGATGATCATCATTCCTTCTGTTATACTTGCTGCATTATCATAACTATAAATCTATAATCAATAATAATGTTTTAAATATTGAAAATTGTTTAAGCTTTAGAAAGAACTGATTCAACCCCCCCTCAGTTATTTGAATAATTTCAACAATTGGTATCAGAGCGGGTTCCTTTTATTTAAAGGTAGATCTGTAAGCTTAAACATGACAATTTATGAAGGGATTTCCTCCAACGAAGGTCTAGTACTTGATGAATAAGGATATGTATTATGGAGCATAAGAATAAGAGTATACTTACAGTCATTAGGAAATGGAGTATGGAATTTAAGAATCTCTGATTACATCCCACCATGAAGAATAAGGACTACATATCAGAAAGAATAAAAAAAAACAACTCAAGGGAAATGGAGGCTATATTTGACGGATTACCTCAACCTATCAAAGAAAATATAGGATCATGTCTCTCAGCTAAAGAACTCTTAGTTAAATTGGAGAAAGTTTACTCAGATGAACAAAGAACCAGAACAAGCTCTTCTATTTTTGAGAATTAAAGTGATGATGAAGAATCTTGCATTCTTAAGGAAAATCAAAGGAGTAAAACCATATACAAAGAAAAATTTAAAGAGAGCAGAATGAAGAACAATTCTTTGGAAGAATTGAAAGAGAGCAGAATGAAGAACAATTCTTTGGAAGAATTGAAAGAGAGCAGAATGAAGAACAATTCTTTGGAAGAAAACTTATCAAAATACCAAGAAGAGCATAAATCAAAAGATAAAGAGTCAAGTTAAATGATTATTGATTTAAAGAACCAACTTCAAGAGGTCAAGAATATTGAAGAAGACCTATATTTGCATCTCAAAAGGAGAATCCAAGAATCTAAAAGGGTTGAGGAAGAGATTATGCACCTTAGAAAGAAGCTTGATGAGAAATTTGTTCAATCAAATTTTGAGAACAACTCAAAGAATTTAGATGATATCTTAAGTAGCCAAATACAATCAAGTGATAAATCTGGATTAGGTTATGAAAAAGAAAAGAAGCCATAATACTCCTCTTTCAAAAAACAAGATGAAAGAAGCTATGTTGCTGCACTCAAGAACAAAAGAAAGTGAGAAAATTTATCCTCCCTTACAAAGAACATATATGATTCCTAGAAGACCACTGCCAATTAGATATCAACAAATCTTCTTGGGTCATTGCTGCTCCTATAATAACTTTGGACATAAAGCCCTAAATTGCAAAGCATATGGGAATGTTCAGGACTATAAGAATAATTCTTAGATTTTTAACATTAAGCTAGCATTATATTAGGATCTTTAACTGAGAGAATAACAAGCACAACAATCAAACATAAGAGACAATGAACACAATGTTTTTCCTCGAGGAAACCATAAATGGAGAAAACCCCGCAATTTCCTTATAGATAGAATCAGCACCAAAATTAAGACCCCAAAACAATAAGATGATCTCTCGACATCAGTAGCCTCTTTCTTCCTAGCCCCAGTGTCTTCTTCTTCCTCAGCTATGTGCTACAATTGAGTGTGAGTGAGTGTGTGATAAATAGAGAGGCTCACTCTCTATTTATATTAATTCCTGACTTGACAATGACTCACTAGGGATGACTTCTCTAGGAGAGTCTAATAGACCTAGTGCCTCGGAACTGCAGGGACTTTAACCCTTGAACAATAGGAGGGTTACCCACAATGACTTGACATGACTTGTTTACATTATAGAACCTCTCTATAGGAACATCGGGGCATGACATGACACAAATACATTATAGACACTTCCCGGAATAAACATCGGGGTACAAGACATACGATATACAATTGAATACATTCTGAAGTTACAAATACATCAACACTCCCTCTTAACTAGGAAGGTATTCTTTCGACACAATTTTCAGCACTTGTCTTCTTCTCTGTATCGACTGGATCATCTCGGCATCTTCATCTTCAAGTTTTCTTCTTCGTCTTCTTCGTCTTCTTCATCTTCAAGTATTCTTCGTCTTCAAGTATTCTTCATCTTCAAGTCACCTTTGTATTCAAGTATTCTTCTAAGTCATCTTCTTCTTCAAGTATTCTTCATCATGGGATCTGGATCATCACGGCTGCTGGATCATCACTGCTAGATCATCATTACTGTATCATCATGAAATTTGGATCATCATCAAGTCTGGATCATCATCACATCTGGATCATCACTTGATCTGGATCATCATCATCGGTGCTATCTTAGAATGGTGCTATATCTCAATTCTTCTCGTCACAAGACGTTCTACAGAGCTAGCCCTTTTTCATGCTGGTTGTAGGCCTACCCTTCATGTAGGTCTTCAACACTTATATTTGACCCTAATTCAGAATGGCCCACCCAACTCTTACATCTGACCTCATCTTGTCACAAAGGCACGCCCAGCACTCACATCTGACCTCATCTTGTCAGAAAGGCCCAACACTCACATTTGACCATGTGTAAACACATCGCGCCAGAATGGCTCAACACTTATATCCGACCTCATCTTGTCGAAAAGGCTCTACACTTACATCCGACCTCATCTTGTCAGAAAGGCACAACACTCACATCTGACCATGTGTAAACACATCACGCCAGAATGGCTCAGCACTTACATTCGACCTCATCTTGTCAGAAAGGCTCTGCACTTACATTCGACCATGTGTAAACACATCACATCGAAAGGGCTCTTAGTCCCAGAATAAGGATTCTTGGTAACTAACCAGGTGCCTCCATTCTCCCAGAGAATGGCATCAGACCTTAAATATGATCAAGTGCGATCACATCCCTCAATCACATCAGAATGGCCATGTAGTTAGGATTTCTCCTCACTACAGGAGCAGGAATGACTCCCTTGTGCATATAGGGCACAAGGGTAGGATCATCACGACTGCTGGATCATCACTACTAGATCATCATTACTGTATCATCATCAAATCTGGATCATCATCAAGTCTGGATCATCATCACATCTGGATCATCACTTGATCTTGATCATCATCATCGGTGCTATCTTAGAATGGTGCTATATCTCAATTCTTCTCGTCACAAGAAGTTCTACAGAGCTAGCCCTTTTTCATGCTGGTTGTAGGCATACCCTTCATGTAGGTCTTAAACACTTATATTTGACCCTAAGTCAGAATGACCCACCCAACTCTTACATCTGACCTCGTCTTGTCACAAAGGCACACCCAACACTCACATCTGACCTCATCTTGTTAGAAAGGCCCAACACTCACATTTGACCATGTGTAAACACATCGCGCCAGAATGGATCAAAACTTATATCCGACCTCATCTTGTCGAAAAGGATCTACACTTACATCCGACCTCATCTTGTCAGAAAGGCACAACAGTCACATCTGACCATGTGTAAACACATAACGCCAGAATGGCTCAGCACTTACATTCGACCTCATCTTGTCAGAAAGGCTCTGCACTTACATTCGACCATGTGTAAACACATCACATCAAAATGGCTCTTAGTCCCAGAATAAGGATTCTTGGTAACTGACCAGGTGCCCCCATTCTCCCAGAGAATGGAATCAGCCCTTAAATCTGATCAAGTGCGATCACATCCCTCAATCACATCAGAATGGCCATGTAGTTAGGATTTCTCCTCACTACAGGAGCAGGAATGACTCCCTTGTGCATATAGGGCACAAGGGTAGGTTCCTACTGTTGGAAAACATGAAAAACGAAATGGAAATGCAAGTAAACAGAACAGTAAATTAAACTAAGCTAATCTAGTGACAAAAACCAGAACTAAACTAAATCATAAGCAAGAGCAGAAAGAAGGAGTGGAACCTTTGTGAACCCCTCTGCAAAAAACAGGTTAGGGTTCCTCCTCCTTAAACCCTGCAAAACAAACCTAAGCTACAATGGAGAAACCTACAAACAATGTTAAACAAAACCTACAGGAAACAATGGTTAGAAGTCAAAGCAATCTAAATAGATAAGAAGCAAACACAAAAAACATAAATATACCTTCTCTTAGTGGGTAATGGGCCACCATTGCCTAGCTCTTGGAAGCCTCTCTCTCTTGGTTGGGGGAGCAACGACTCAAATGGGAATGGATGTGGAGGAGAGGGAATGTGGGTGGTTTGAGAGGCAAAGGTCTCAAAGCATCCATGGGCAGCATAACAATAGGCAAGGCAGAAGTGTTTTGAGAGTGACCCCCCACCCTCCTTTTATAGTTTTTCTAAGGGATTTTAGGGTTTTAAGCCCTTGGTCAGGGCTTTAGCTCCTAGGGGGCTATTTTGGGCTCTTTTTTGGGGTTTTTATCCCTTTTCTTCATCCTTGGGCTCTTTTGGAGGTGTGGGGGTCTAATGGAAGGTCTGATGGAGTGATATGAAGGTTGTGAGATGGTGTCCTTGGGTGGTGTAGGCCATTGAGAGCTATGTGGAGGATTTTTGGGTTAATAGATTACCACCTGATGTGTGAGGGTAGGAGCTCAACGTATGGCCAATGAACATCATAGGATTTGCTATGTAGAGGTGGTGCTTCTAGGGCTGGGGCATGGTGGATTTTGGTTTTTGTATTAATATGGTTCCCATCAATGGGTGAGATACAATAAATGTGTGACATGTATATGGATGAGGTGGGAATCCCCATGCTCGTGACAATGTCAAAAGAATAATTTGATCTATGCTCTAAAATACGAGAGCCAATCATATATAACTGATGTTACAATGTTGGTTTCCTCTATGTGACATTGAATACAATACTGATCTAGTACATTGGACCCATGGAATTCTCATGGAATGCTATATCTTCATGACTGACAGTCTGCTGGATCTGGTACATAGCTGTGTGGAATCGCTGATTGAGAGTCAAAGTCTTTGCGGTACACGTATGTTGTATCAATCATAAAGGTATATCGAAGCACTGCTGGGGCTTCTGAACAATGTCTCCAACGCAACCTGGAAATCATAAGGGACATAGCCTGTTTAGGTCCCTCGAGTGGACTCACCAATGTGCTAGAGTCAAGTGACATCCGGGGTCTTTGACCAAGTATTGTGTGAAACAAACCTTGTATGAATCTCAACGGTGTGATGATGGAGTTGAATTTGAGCACGTGAGAAACAACCATCCCAAGAGGCACTAAGGAATCCTCTCAAGTGGTCCAAGGAACTCATCAATGATGTTAATGAAACCAAGGTACAGGGACCTCTGGGTCTATCCTCTGGAATATGTGTGTTGGCGTCGACAAAGGGAGACCTGCCCCTAGTCAAGGAAATGATGTTTCCTTGACCAGGAGCGCGAGGTGGATAACTGAAAGGTGTGAAGCAATCTATGGACTGACTCACTGAATTGGGGGGGGAGGGGAGGGAAGGGAAGGAACTGAACAGGGGCAGGGGGGGAGTGGGAGACTCAAAATTCCTTTGTTCAGAGTATGATGGCAGGGAGGACCAGGCAGCAAATGAAACTGACTCATGGGAATGGGATCATAGCTATAATACCAGGAATGTCGCTGCAGATGGGAAATACTTGGAGGAGGTGGACACTTTTGATACTGATGGGATCCAAGGAAGACACATTGCAGAGTACTCTGAACAAACGCAACCCAATGTGGGAATGCTGCCAAATTGTTTTCTATGGGGTGGTGTCTAGGGACACCATTGTGGTGTGATCTCATGGATTTTTGGTGAGCTCGAGAAGGTAAATGCTCGATGGTGCTTTCAATTTTAGAGAGTCTGAAAGCACAAAGAATACTCCAGTGGGGGATCTTTTTCGTTGGTAGTCTCTTGTGTCCGAAAAAGGATAAAAGTATGCATAGGAGAGTTCACCCATCCTGTAGCGGATGAGGGACTTCTTTACCATTGGTAGTCCAACCAGGCCGAAAAAGGTTAAACCTATACTGATTGGATGGTCATTCAGATACTTTTACGAGCATAAACGAAACCAAGTTTGCTCGGCAATCTTTTCTTGATGAGATGGTTGGAAAAGAGCTTAACGACAACCGGTGGTGAGATTTTTCGTAAAGTGCGGCCCTTCTGCCTGAGAAAGCACAAAAGTATGCAGAGGGGAATGGTCTTGGCTTAAGTGTGCCAAGGAGGTCCTTTTCATGAGATGGTATACATGGTCCGCAAAAGGAGGTAAACGAGACGATGTTGACGCCCTTTCCTATACTTTAGCGAGTGGGAAAGGAAGCAACTGCACTCAGCAATGTTTTCATTGTTTTAAGGAGTCCAAAAAGAGCATAAACGAAACTCCAATGTGGTCAATCGATGGTGGCACATGCGGTGCCCCATGTTGGGATGGTGGAAAGAGGTCCACAGGTCATCCACATAGTATGGATGGAGTAGAAGGCTCTCAAACATACCAATACATGCGTGGGATAGATCGCGGCTGAGGCCTGCGAGTCGGTGCGGCAGAGGCATGCAAAATGAGGTGGCTCTTGGACAAAGGTCAGGAGAGTGTGTGTGTGTGTTGCGGTGGATGGAATTGACTACATGCGATGTGAGTGCAAGTCTGGGGGCATTATATGCCAAATGCATGCAAGAAAAATAAATTGTTTTGTGGACAGTGGTCTAGTGGTCCACGTAAGGTGCAGTGAATGGAAAAGACAACTATGTGTTAAAAATACAAAATAAAAGCTAAAATTACAGTCCTTAACGGGCGGCGGCCCAAAAAATCGCATGAGTTGCGGTCAAGAAGTGTGATACAAGTACAGGTTCGTAGACACTTGCATCGTCATGTCATGGATCGTAAACTGAGGTGACTTTGGGAAATAGTCCCGAAATTAATTAATTAAACATGAGATGATGTTCTCATAAGGAAATAGAAATTTGGGCCTGGAGGTGTGAGGGGTGTCTCGAACAGGTTCCGGGTGACTTTGAAGTAGCAGCTAATGGTGCTGCCCCTGACTTGTGGTAAAAAACATTGAAAAACAAGAAAAGAAAATGAAGCCACTCATTGGTGATGTTAAGAATAAAATCTCTTAAGGTAGAGCCCGTTGCGGGCGTTCTCCAAGAGTTGTCCATCAGAGTCAATAAGGGTTGATGTCCCCTTTCCGAGACGAAGGTCATTGGCAAGGTGGGATGACAAAATTTGGTCTTTTATGGGAAGAAAAAATTCCACAATATGGTTTAAAGGGAATGGGGTAAAACCGAAGGTAGTCTTACAGATCTCTCCGTCATCGCGTAAGTGGTGTCGGGATATATCAGGTGGATTTTCCACAAGCGATGAGATGGAAAGGCAACTGGTGCTAGAGATCATGTAAATGGTATTGGTTGTTGTTTTTGTGGCCTTGCCCCCAGTCTTTGTTGGAGGAAGAGGGGCATGCCTGGAGACAAGAGGAGTCTCTGATGGACCTTAAGGTAGGTGCAACATCATCTCAATTGGCTAGACATGAGTCAACACATCCTGGGGCCTCAGAGGTATGGTAGGTGGTTCAAGGTACCACAATCGGATCTCCTAGTGTGAAATCCTGTAGATGGAGGGTTTTCCAAGGTACACTTACTCACGATCCTCGATGGTAGGAAAAAAAAAGGAAAAGGAAAAGGAAAAGGATCATGTTGAGCAGGAATGAACCCCAATGTTTCCCTAGTAAATGAGGTTGAGGTTGCAACTGAGGTTGTGGCTGTGGGTGGGCCTGCGGTTGCTATTGGTGTTGCGGCTGCGGATGATGTTGTGGTTGTGGTTGGGGCTGTGATTGTGGTTGCTGTTTGGGTGCAGCGATGCTTGATGAGACCATGCACAAGTCCGCAGTTCCTTTTTGTGTCGATGGTGGTGACACCAATGGGAAAGGAGCCGTCATGGTGGGATCGGTAAACAACCCAGGGCCCACATTCAATGGTGGGGAGGCTGGTGTGTTTTCAACCATAGTGTTGGTTTCCAGGATGATGTTAGCATGTGCAGTCACCCCTTGTGGCTCAATGGTGGTGATGGTAGAGATAACGTTAGTAGGTGCTATTAACCCTTGCGGATCATGGTAGGTGAGATGGTCAACCATCACAATCTTCCCTTCATGGGGGAACATCATGAGGTGGAAGACAGTTGACGCGATGGCTCACGTGGCATACATGTAACTCCTTCTGAGGAGGAGGTTGTAGTCCATTTGAGCGATGACGAATTCGATGTCAATCAGGACTGTCTTCCCGGCTAACGTGATGGGGACATGGGGGAGGATTCCTTGGGCTTTAGTGGGATGTCCATCATAAGCTTGCATAGTCGTGGAGGACGGTTGCAGAATCGGTGATCCAAGCTTCTACCAAACCAAGGTAGAAATGACACACATGGATGCCCCCTCATCCATTATGCATCAGTGCACAACTAAGTTCCGGATTGACACCAAGATTTGGAAGGCGATAGTGGAGGGCATGTGCGGCTCTCCATTCTCCGTGTCAAATGTGATCAACTTAGAGTCGGAGGGGTCTACTGCCCCTAGAGCAGCTAGTAAGGCTTTTCGCTATGTTGGACATGTTTTAAGTACCTCAAGAGCGGACATCGCAGTTGTCATTTGGACCAAATCGTCCACAATGCTATAGCTGAGTGCAACTCTAGCTGTGGTGTTATTGGAAACTTTGCATATGGGGGGTCATAGGAATGGGGGTAACTGAAGAGGCAGGTTGACTATCTTAGACATGGATGCTATTGATGAGTCAACAGGTTCGATGGTGGTACCATACTGATTCCGTGGAGTTTGTAATTTGACCTCTTCAGTGGTCATGGCTAGCAGGTGGTGAACACTTATTTTGGCCATGGGAGGTTCCCCTGGAGCCTTGGGATTGGCTTGGGGAGGAGGAGCAGTTGCCACCAATCCTTGGAATGGAAGTGGGTTTTGAAGCACCATGGGGGGAGGTCCTTGAGGTGCCAGGTTGGGTTTTGTTTGGTTTGTAGCATTGGCATCCTGTTGGGTTTCGTTCTGAATGGCCTGCTTAGCTCGACCCATGAAGGGACACTAAAACGTGAAATGCCCATAAACATCACAGAGTGTACATGGTTGGTTTGTGCGCAATGGAGTGTTGCGTCTTGGTGCATTCTGTTGTGGGGGGTTTTGGGCTGGCCGATTAGCCACGACATTATTGGGAGGGTTTGGTTGCTGACCGCCTCCCTGCAGTTGGTTATTTCCTTGGTTGCGGGGCCGGTTATTTCTAGCTTGCCCTTGTTGATTGTTGGGGGCAGGCTAGTTGGGACAGTTTTGTTGTGCGAACACTTGTACAAACGGAGCGGATGGAGCAGGGGCGGGGGCTTGAACTTGTTGCATTGGTGGTGCATCGTATATTTGTGGGGGTGGTGGTGACACAAATGTGGGCATTTGCCCCACATACTGTTGTGTTGGCCAACCCATGGCCTGAGCCTACTGCGGTGGTGCACGTTGTGCATAAGAGGTTGTTGCTCTGGACTGGGACATCATTCTAGCATAGTCTGGTGCTTGGTTTTGGTAAGCAACATTAACAGTGTTGCTTGGTTGTGGTGCAATGGCAGGTAGTGTTGTTCAAGGCTATGGTTGTTGGGAGACTGACCCTATGATGCCGGCCGCAACGTGGGATTCCCTTGGTGTGTCGTGGTAGGAGGTACTCAGACGGGGAGCGTCTAGAATGACAATGTACAAGTATCCAAACTAAGAGTAGATCAAGTCAAATTGTTGGGCCTTGAGTATGGCCTCTTCTTTAGATTGGGGATGTTCAGATGCGACGTCCTTTGCGATGGGTGGGAACAAAGTATTAAGGAACCAATCCAAGAATATCCTGTCGTCTAGTTAGATTTTGCATAAGCTACGACATCACCGCAACTCATGGATATGGTCAGTTATGTGAGTGGCGGTGCTTTGGAAATAGGATAACAGGATCTCTACCCCCTCGTCATATCTGACAGGGAGTTAAAAATACTGTAGGAACATGAAGGCTATGGAGTTGAATTCGGGGTACTTGGCTTATGGCAGCTCAATGTACCACTTGGCCGTGACACTTGTAAGGGTGCATTGGAACAGTCTCAGCCTGATGGAGTTGTTTACGATGCTGTTGAATGAGCACCATAGATGGAATGTCATTATGTGATTTTGGGGACATTCCCCGACTTTGCCTTCAAACTTCGAGATGTTTGATGGCAACTTAGTTGGCATGGGTGGCCAGAAATCTTGGTGGCAGATGGGATCATTCGTTAATCTAGCCAAGTTAGGCAAGTTCAGATGAGCCATGAAGGGCATATTTGACCCCAAGTTGATGTGGGATGGGGCTAAAATGGGGGTGGGGTTTGTAGGCGCATAATGCATCTGCATGGCTGGGGGTGCTTGTGGTGGCACCGTTGCGGATGGGCCAATGCCCCCAAGTGTTGTGGGTGGGATGGTATGGGTAGCGGGGGCATTGCCCCCATGTATGATAGTAGGGGCAATGTAGGTGGACGGTGCACTGCCCCCCAGTGTGGTCGGAGGGGCAGTGTGTGTGGAGGGGCCACTGCCCCCATGTGTTACCACTGGGCCAGCTTGGCTGGTCACTATGGGTTGTGGCAATTGGCTAATGATAGTCTGCATGACTATTCTTGGACCACTTGCCAAGTTTTGGGTGGCAGGCTGTGATGTGGACATGGGTCCATTTGCTAAGGTCAGGCCGAAAAATGGATCCGAGTTTGCACTAGCCATGGGGCTTGATGGTGTAGTGTGGAGGTCTGGTTCAGACTGATATGGGTCTGAATAAGAATCAGAGGCTGTGTGACCCTCTGACGGTGTGGGAGATCGCTGAGAGAGGCTTCGATGGTGCCGATCAAGTGTTCCAAATGGTGGTGGTTCGCCTCTTAGGCGTGAGGAAGATCGTGGAGGATCAATTGTTTTCGCGTTTGTGTATGAAACTGGTGGGTATGATATTTGGACCCCTGTTTCAATGGCTTCCTATTGGATGAAGGTGGTCTCTTGGCCACCAATATTGCTAGAAGACAACACTTGGCTTGTTCCTCACGGGTGATTCTACTCAATCGGAAGGGGTCGTTGCCCGTTTCGCTTGGCAATTCCTCTCAATGGACAACTACTTTGGGGTTCCTGTGGTAATCCTCATAATGAGTTTCTGGGAAAAACCCAAGTACTTCCCATAGTTGAAGCATTCAGGGACTTATGTCCTCAAAGACTACAGAATTGATTGAACTTAGTGTACATTTGGTAAATTTTAAGGCTTACTCAGCGTCATGAACTGAGTTGGGTTAATTATTTGGTATGGTGTGTTGGTTTGCTTGTTTGTTCTAGGATTTGGTTGTTGCAATATGGTTTATGAATTCATGGTAGATTTCATGTCATGGTTTTGTATGCAAGCATAAGCAGAAATTTGTAAACAAGTACAGTGATTAACCCTAGATTTCTGGCCTAACTAAATGTCTACCTCACGGGTATATTCTTCTTCAACCAAGAGAAGGTGTTGGGCTCTCAACACAATGGGACTAAGCCCATCCGTAGATCCTCAGGTCACCTCCCAGATGCTAGGTTGGTCAATAGGGAGGACAATTAGCATCGTGAGAAGCCCTCCTTCTCTACCCCCTCTACCTTCTAGGTCACCCGGTTTTAGTGGTTTGGGAAAATTATCATGGAGTGCCTAGATCTATATGAGCTTGCCCTTCGTCGTATCCTAGACTACCTCGGAGGGTGATAACTGGGTAGAGGAGGAAGGGGAAAGAAATATGGTTATTTTTAAGTTATTTTTAGTTAGACTAGTTCATTTTATTAGGCATTAATGGTTCATTTAACATTTACACATTGTTCATGAAATTATTTGCAGAAAATACAAATTGAAACTGAAAATGACCTGCAATGGTGGAGAGAGGTGGCTGGGCCACACTAATAGTCCTCTGAAACTAAAAATTACTCTCTATTAATCTTAAATTCAACTTCTGTGTGACAGGCCACACATTTTTGACCAAATCTAGTGAGGGGGCCGCGATATTTTTTCAGAAATGAGCGAGGGGGTCGCACAGAATGCAAAAACAAACGCAACCTGAGTTTCTGGGCTGAAGTCGTGCTTAAATTGGGATTAAGTGCGCCCTGGGCACACCTGTTTTCTCATTAAGAGTGCCCCAGTCTCAACTTTTGCCCCGATAAGAGCGCCCTGCTCCGGAATGAGGTTTTTTGGTGAGACAGAGTCAGATCTGGCCGACAGTAACTAGTACTGGGGTCAATCTGACTCGGTTTTTCCTAGCAGAGGCTTCAGCAGTAACTAAAACATGAAATAAACAAGATTTAAGACAGATTTAACAAGAATTTTTTTGAAAACTAGGGTAAAATTGAAAAAACATGAAAAAAAGAAATTTTGGCCCAGGGATCCTATAGGATCGACCTGGTATGGTTGCCAATGCTGTAGTGAGGATTTCTCCTCACCGTAGGAGCAAGAATGACTCCCTTGTGCCTATAGGGCACAAGGGTAGGTTCCTACTATTGGAAAACAGAAAAAACGAAATGGAAATGCAAGTAAACAGAATAGTAAGTTAAACTAAGCTAATCTAGTGACAGAAACTAGAGCTAAATTGAATCATAAGCAAGAGAAGAATGAAGGAATGGAAGCTTTGTGAACCCCTCTGCAGAAAACGGGTTAGGGTTCTGCCTCCTTAAACTCTGCAAAACAAACGTAATCTGCAATGAAGAAACCTGCAAACAATGTTAAACAAAACCTGCAAGAAACAATGGTTAGAAGTCAAAGCAATCTAAATAGCTAAGAAGCAAACACAAAAAACACAAATATACCTTCTCTTAGTGGGTAATGGGCCACCGTGCCCTAGCTCTTGGAAGCCTCTCTTTCTTAGTTGGGGGAGCAATGGCTCAAGTGGGAATGGATGTGGAGGAGAGGGAATGTGGGTGGTTTGAGAGGCAAAGGTCTCAAAGCATCCACAGGTAGCATAAAAATAGGCAAGGGATAAGTGTTTTGAGAGTGACCCCCCACCCTCCTTTTATAGTTTTTCCAAGGGATTTTAGGGTTTTAAGCCCTTGGTGAGGGCTTTAGCCCCTTTCTCCCTAACTTTAGTCCCTTTTAGGGTTTGAGCCCCTTTTTGAGGGCTTTAGCTCCTAGGGGGCTATTTTGGGATCTTTTTTGGGGCTTTTAGCCCTTTTCTTCATCCTTGGGATCTTTTGGAGGTGTGGAGGTCTAATGGAAGGTCTGATGGAGTGATATGAAGGTTGTGAGATGGTGTCCTTAGGTGGTGTAGGCCATTGAAAGCTATGTGGGGGTATTTTGGGTTAACAGGCCATGCACTCACATCTGATCATGTAAGATTACATCTTACAGTCATATGATAATGGCCCTCAGTCCCCGACTGAGTATTCATGGTAACTGACAAGGTGCCTCCATTCCAAGAACAACATTCAGCCCTTACATCCGATCATGTAGGAACCAGTCCTACAGTCACATCAGAATGGGTCAGCACTCACATCTAACAGGGAAGGAACCAAATCCTCTCACCATGACAGAATGGATCAGCCCTTACATCTGACCATGGAAGGAATGTAATCCTCTCACCATGTCAGAATGGCTCTAGGTCTCATCATTTTCCCTTGGAGGGAACCTTGATTTGGAGAACACTAAGCTTCTCCCTGAAGTACTCAAACTTCACTCTAACCAATGGCTTCATCAACACATCAGCTATTTGTTTGTCCATCACAACATACTGGAGCTTCACTACTCCTCTCTGCACCATATCCCTGTTATAGTGATACTTGATCTCGATATGCTTCGACTTGTAATGGAACACTGGGTTCTTTGACAACTTCACACAACTCTGGTTGTTGCAATATATACAAGTAGCATCCAACTAGAGATCAAATAAATTAAATGGTAGCTTTCTTAGCCACATTACCTCGCAACTAGCTGAACAAACTGCGACATATTCTACTGCAGCTGTACTCAGTGCCACACAGGACTGCTTCTTGCTAAACCAAGAGATCATACCTGATCCCGTACTGAAGCAGCATCCTGAAGTGCTCTTCCTATTGATGGCACTACCTGCCTAATCTGAATCAACATAACCCTCCTAGTTAATCTTCTGATTTTCCTCCTACAGGTCGTGAAATTGGAAAGTAATCGCTGCTCCAAGATCTCACGTCAATGGATGAGAATGATCTCCAAGGAATATCGACGGTCGTAAATTATTTTGCTGCATGTAGTTGCACGCTTTCAAATTAAGCTCCTTGGATGTAGAATTATTATGAAGAATGGTTTTATACTGATTCAAATCCACCGTTGATATAGGATGAAAAATTTCCAACGGTTCTGAGTCATTTTGCTGGCGAAAGCAGCTCGACAGCTAGCTAAAGTATTGGATGCGAAATTTCTTAAAGATCCAGTTAGGTGGTCATTTCACATTCGCTCTGCTAGAACTAATCGAGTTACCTATTGAATGTCATCACATTGGTTTGAAATAACCAAAAAAAACATCAATGGGACAAAAGGAAGCATTGTGATAGGGGGAGTCTATGAATTTATCATCTAGGTTATCATTCAAAGAACTTGCTGCAAGAATGAAAATGTTAACCAGATCATAACACATTGGTTAGTACCAATAAAAGGCTGATGAAGGTATCTTCTTAGGAGATGCTACAAATAGTAAACTGTACACATGTTAAAATATAAGGCTTCATAAATTGGTTGATTGTATTGACATTAAAATTGATAAAGGAATCCCCGTGAAAGTTATTCAAATAAGCAGTGTTGAACTGAATATAGAATATACAGTTGATGATAAGGAAGAATAGGTCCAAGAATCAGAAAAAGAAGATTCAGAGTCAGAAGATGAAAGTGCAAACACTCAGGCAGATTCAAGACATCAGACAAAAACCAAACCACCTTTGAGAATCATTCAGAAGAATCATCCTGAAATTCAGATAATTGGTGACAAGGATAAAGGAGTTTAGACGATAAGGAAGTTGATTAAAGCTTTGGAACAATCTGAGATTGCTTCCCTATGGATGATGGAACCTAAGAATTTTGAAGAAGCTAGTGAGGATGAAGATTGGATTAAATCTATGAATGAAGAGCTTGACCAGATTGAGAAGAATAATACTTGGGAGTTGGTTCCTAGACATGTAGATAAAAAAATAATAGGCACTAAGTGGGTGTTTAAAACAAGATGAATGAACAAGGACAAATTGTGAGGAATAAATCCTGATTGGTATGTAAGGGATATGCACAAGATGAGCGACAATACCTTGATGAAATTTTTGCACCAGTGGCAAGATTGGAAGCTATCAGAATGTTTGTTTCCTATGCCAGTCATAAGAACTTCAAAGTGTATCAGATGGATGTTAAGTCAACTTTTCTCAATGGAGATCTAGAAGAAGAAGTCTATATAGAGAAACCTGAGGGGTTCCAACTAAAAGACAATCCTAACAAAGTCTCCAAACCAAAGAAGGATCTATATCAATTGAAAAAAGCACCAAGAGTCTGGTATTATAGACTGGATAAATATCTACATGATAAAGGATTCAAGAAAAGTACTGTTGACAGTAACTTGTATATCAAATATGAAGGTGATAATCTATTAGTTGTTTTGGTGTATGTGGATGCCATTATTTTTGGATGCACTAATGATTCTTCTGTTCAGTGGTCTGCTAATTCCATGCAATATGATTTTGAAATGTCAATGATTGAAGAATTGTCATTCTTTCTTGGTATTCGCATTATTCAGAGTTCTGAAGGTTTATTTCTCTCTCAAGAGAAGTATTTGAAGGAGATGTTGAAGATATTTCAGATGGAAGATTTGTCACCTATTAGTACACCTATGCTTGTTGGTTTTAAACTTAGCAAGGATGATCTCTCAACTGATGTTGATCAAAGAACATATCGATCAATGATAGGAAGTCTCTTTTACATCACATCATCTTGTCCTGATATAAGGCAAGCTGTTGGAATGGTAGGAAGATTTATGTCTCCTCCTAAACAAAGTCATTCGGTGGATGTTAAGAGGATATTTAAATATTTGAAGGGCACAATGAATTATGGTATATGGTATCCTAGAAATAAGAATATTCAGTTAACTACATATTCATATGCTGATTGGGAAAATTGTTTGGATGAAAGAAAAAGCACAAGTAGAGGTGCATTCTTCTTGGGTGATTCTTTAGTTGCATGGATGAGTAAGAAGAAAGGCTTGATATCTTTGTCTACTATAGATGTTGAATACATTGCTGCTGCCACCTACTACACTAAAATACTCTGGATGATCCAGACACTGGCAGACTTGGAGGTAAAATATGTTGATCCCATTCCTCTCCATTGTGATAATACTAGCACCATTAGTATGTCCAAAAATCCATTTCTTCATTCCAAGAATAAGCACATACATATTAAGTATCACTTCTTAAGGGAGCAGGTTACAAACATAGTTTTTCAATTGAATTTTATTCCTTCTTTAGAACATATTGCTGATATCTTCACTAAACCCTGATCAAAGACACAGTTTGAGTATCTACGCCCAAAGCTGGGTATCATATCTTATTCCAAATAACCTGTCCACTTTGATAGGGGAGCTATGCTATAGATTATTCTCTGACATTGATGTCAAAGGGGGAGAAGCTATTTTTGCTACAGATGATGAGAAATTGATGATTACAAGTACAACATGCATCCATAATTTGAAGGTTGCCATCAATGCCAAAGGGGGAGATTGTTGGAATTATGGTAGGTTATATGATCATATGGAAATAAATCAGATTGTGATATGGTTTTCATTCATTAAAACACATAGTTCCAAGCATATGATTTATATAAGGAAAGGACTCAGAAGAATCCATGGCTTGTGCGGAGATCCGACAATCAGGAGTAAACCTGCAAAGTTTGAAAGAAAATATGATGAATAGATCTGATGGTCAGGAGTGAACCTACACAAAAATCATTGGTTCATAAGAAAAGTGAAAGATAGAAAGTGGGAGGTGGAATGTGGAAGATGAGAAATCAAAGTCTAAAATAATATAGGTTTCTGCAACCTGGAGTCCACTAGCGGAATGCGGCAGAAGGGAGAATGCAGGCGATGAGAAATCAAAGTCTAAAATAATATGGGTTTCCACAACCCGATGTCCAGAAGTGGAATGCAGAAAGTGGAAGGCAGAAGGAGTCTTACGGCATATGGGTTCACAACACAGAGTCCCCTCTGCGGAATGCAGAAGGGAGAAGGAGGAAAGCAGAAAATGTGGAAGTTGTTTAAACTGATTTGGAAAACTCGGGATCAAAGACTCTGCATCTGGTCTAAGATTGATGATCAGGAAATGGTGCACATGAAATCGATGGTGCAGAAGAAGTCATGAAGAAAAGGATGTGCAAAAGTAGGTGTTTGATTTCAGATCAATGGTCAGTAGAGAGGCCACACGGAATCGATAGTGCGTAAGAATTCATGCGGAAAAGGATGTGCAGAAGCAGGTGTTTGATTTTAGACCAATGACTAGTAGAGAGGTTGCATGAAATCGACGCCGTGGAAGAAGTATTGTGGAAAGAATCCTGCGGAAACTCGGATTTATCGAAAAAGGAAAATTGCATTAAAATTTTGCTCCCATCTCCGCCATTATCTCACCTACTAGTTGAACCTACGGAATAGCTGAGGACCATCAGATCTAGATTGACGGTGGACCTCAAATATGACAAGGAATATTTGATGTAAATTTCCCGCAAATCAAGATTTTATTAATCCGTGCTAGTTATCCTTGCGAAATGACTCACATCCGTTGATCTGTTTTGGTGATTAATCTCCTTCGTCGATCTTTATTCTAATCCCAACGATTAGTTTCATATTTTGCAACTTGTCTGCCTTTTTATCCTCCATGTTCTTTCATCAATGAAATTCATTCTGGCCGTAGATCTTTGGCACCTTTAGATCTCTACCACACAATCTACAATCATGGCGACGATTTAATTTTGGGATTGTTGGGTTATCTCAGGCATCAAATAGATTGATCAGTTATGAAAATGAATAGTTAGGAATACGAACAGGTGAAGGCTTCAAATATTAATAAGTATAAGAGGATGCATGTGAAGAGAAGTGGTGTGTGCTCTCTGTAGGCAGAGAGATGGTGCATGGACTGTTGTAGAAGTGGGGACTGCAGAATGTGCAAGAGGACTTTGAGTTCTTTCAAGAATATCCATAACACAGACGATGGGGAGAACCAAAGTGCCTAAGCAGATCCAGAAGTAGATCAGAACAGAGTAGGTATGCATATGGTTATATCTATTTTTCTTTATATTGTAATGGACATGTTTGAATCTAAGGAACAAGGGTGGTAGGGTGGTGCTAGGAAGAACATGTTGTCTTCCGTGTACAAGTGGAAGTTGGTGCTTCCATCTAGTAGTAACTGGAGAATGTTATTTTAGTTGGTGCTATAAAAACATGAGGGTTGGTGCTCTCCACAAGAAAGAATTTGTAAACAGAGGTTGCAGCCTCATTTGAGTAGGTGCTCAAATAAAGATGAATGTTTGTCTATCTCTATTATGTGTGCATGATTGATGATCATCATTCCTTTTGTTATACTTGCTGCATATCATAACTGTAAATATGTAATTAGTAATAATGCTTTAAATATTGAAAATTGTTTAAGATTTAGAAATAACTGATTCACCCCCTCTCAGTTATTTGAATAATTTCAACATATTCTCCACCCTAAAGGTCTAAGCTTAAACTTTCATGGACATAGCAAAGGTGGGAATATTGAACTTCAAATCCCTCTTGAAATATCCATAAGAGGCAAACATATTAGGGGAAACCATGAAAATTACTAGTTTATTTCTTAGTATTATATACAAGAAAGTGAAGAAGGACTTGGATGTATAAGTTATTATTGTGAAATTAAGTCTTTCTTATTCTACTTCAAGGAAGGAAAGATTCTAGGACCAAAGGATTTGTCTATGAAATTATATTTAGGATTCTTTTATTTTTTAGAAGTGGACTTAGTTCAAGTGGTGGAAGAGTCTAGGGCCTTCAAGAAAGTGTTAGGGAATATCAAGTCCACTTACATTTCCCTTATACCTAAGAAACATGATGCCAAGTCCTTTGAATAATAAATTCATATCTGTTTGCGCAATCTAATTTATAAACTTATTTCCAAAGTCATTGCTAACATGATGAAAGGTATTATGTTATGTGTAGTTTTTGATGAATAGTTTGGGTTCCTTTTGAATCGACAAATTCATGATGCAGTGGGTATTGCA
>LPNX010307918.1:0-32533 GCA_001517045.1 Pseudotsuga menziesii | reverse complement strand
CAAATTCTTTTCATATAAAAGTACATGACCTATTCACACACACATCTCTCTCTCTATATATAAATATATAGATATATCATACACCATCCATATGTCTTTCCCTTGATAAAAAGGTGAGGCGGTAGTAACCTTAATGGGGTGAGAGCTTCTAACAGGTAATAATTCAAGTTCCCAAACGAGTTACTTTATCATTTCACCGAAGAATAGTCTCGTTCGCAGCCTATTCCCCTTAGTATGATACCTAGGCTTAGGTTTGTAAAGGTGTGCATGATGGTCCTTCCGATAGGGATGACCCATCGCTTTTCTTTTTACCCTCATCCTCTAGAACCTTTTTTTTATAAAATGCACTTGTATATGTATATATATTTTACCCTAGGTATATAGTGTTTTATCAAAACGAGGCATGTTTGTGGTGCTATCCTTCTTACTTGGATTTTAAGGAGACTATCTCCTGGAATTCAGTTCCTCAGTTTGTTTTCCTCCTCGTCTTAACTCTTTTTAACTCCTTAAAATTTCTATGTCATGGCTAAGAACGAGTGTAACTCCATCTATGGGGGCTTTCCCCAGGGTTTCCTCATCCTTTATTCCTCTATTTAGTTTCCTGTTTTCAAGTGGTGGCAATCTATTAAGTCCCCTCGACATACAAAATTAAGGATGTAAATCTCCCAACTCACGAGGTTTTACTGGTGGGGCCTTGGCCTTGAGCTCCACACCAGAAAACATTTACAATAAATATTAACATTTTTTACAACACTTAGGGCATACAAGAGGGGCATTACATAGATGAGGAAGGAGAAGGAATTGTGAAAGAAGAAGACAAAGGAAGAACATAAGCAGATAAAGCAGAAAGAGCTAAAGCAAGAAGGGTCGTAGAGGAATATGTGACAGAGAAGAGTTCGTGAAGGAAGAGTTAGTGCCAGAAGAGAGGCAACAACAAACAAGAAGCCACAATAGAAGGAAGAGATGCAATGAATATAAGCTATGATGGAAGAAACCAGGTTAGACTATGTGCAACAACTGAAAACAATAACTCAAGAGAGATCATGGGTACGAAGTCGGCTAGAATCACATGTGCTCTATGGAATAAAAGCATGTTTGTATTTTGGGACAATAGTTCCTATTGAAAAATGTCACTAGAATAAGAATGATAGCATGTTGGCTAAGTGGATGAATTCATTTGATAGAGACATGCAAGATTCTATAAGAAGGAAGATCCTGGGCTATGTGAGGGTTCCTTAGTTCCATTGTCTCTTAGTTATGTTGCTCCTCAGTTGTTGGTAGTTGTTTAGTTACTTACAAAGGCTGTTAGTTGTTTTATGTCTGTAATAAGAGACAAGAGTTTGCAGATGTGTAAATAGAAGTGTAGAGAATATTGATTCGATCCTGGCTGTGTGCAGATCGACGGTAGAGTCAAGTGTCAGGATTGATAGAGTTGTAGAGAAAAGTGAGTCAATACAAGTTATGTGCAAATCAAAAATAGAGTGAAATAGAAGAAGAACGAGTGACAGAAGACCAGAGAGCATGAAATGAGAGAGAAGTATGTAAAGATAAGAGAGGAAGATCTAGAACAGAGTCTGTAGCTCAGTGCATAGAAAAAAAGGTTCCATATATTTCCCATTCCCAATGAAGAGTTCCTTTGTATTTTTTCCCATATGGGTTTCCACATTAATTATCGTGTCACTATGTAGTTGATAGATCTATTTAAGTTGCATAAGTTTGTACGATGAATTTACTTATGTTGCGTGAATGTTGTTGTGAATAAATATTTATATATTTTCTTATGATTGAGTTTATATGAATTAATCACATTTTTGTAGTGGGAATCACCAATAAGTGATTATATATACTCTTATATTATGGATTGAAAGATGAATAGAGTCACATCTCAACTGTGCATAATAACTATAAGTAATACACCCACCATCTTCACTCGAACGATATAGAAAGGTGCCAGGAAAAGGAAATCCCCACCCAACTATAGAAACTTGGTTCTGGGAGTTATCCATAAGGAGATATCTCTGGTGAGACTGCATCTATTTCGCAAGTGCTATTGACTAATTGCAATCCAAGAAATTGCTTGCTTGATGCATTTGTTGATCTCTTCCATTTTTTATTCACATCACTTCAACGACATAAAAGGGTTGGTTATATATTTATAAGAATTCTTGAACAATAGAGATCCAAATGCTTTTCATTGTGAAAACATTGCATGTGTTTATACTAGCAAAACACACCTCTAAAGGTCAGTTTAAGCATGTCCACAACTACAAGAAAACTCATGTAAAGCTAATTATTGGTATCAAATACAAATGCTTTCTTGTTATTAGATGGTATTTGGCCTTCACAAACCTATAAGCAATTTAAGGAATTATTTTTAGATTCTTTGCCACTGAAACAATATTGCATGCAATTTTCTTATTTGTGTTTTTTATGGAATCTAAAACATTTTCTTTACATACGTTTTTATACAAATTGTTTCAAAATTAGAATTAGAATTATAATGTCATGTCTCGGCTAAATCATTAGAGAGTCGAGGAAGAGGTCACTCTACATAATAGTGATAATATTAAATGTATTATTACGTCTAGATTTAATGAGAAGTCGTTGTATGGTAAAGAATTAGTTGATAAGAGATAAATCAGGTATTAGAAGGAAGTGATCAACCTAATCTAGAATATCAAGTGTATCTTTTTATTTTACTAGCATAAAAAATAAAATCAAAATTGCCAAAATATTAACCAACTCTTATAAGCTCCATATCAAATCATGGCACCAGACAATTCTCAGAACATCGTTGGATGAAAGAGTTTTCCATCTTTGTGATACTAAGAGGGTTGAAGATGAAAATAACTTTCTCATCTAGAATATTGTTAGAGTGCAATTTCAAAATATTTTCTACAATACTTACCTTCCTAACATTTTATCTCATCATAACTATGGCGGTCTACAACTACTCTTAAATTTTTCAAGCACATAAATAAAATTTTAAGAAAAACAAGTGATTCATTATCTTTTATAAAGTTTGATAGACCAAACTTGGTCTTAGTGGATTCTAATAACCATCATCATCATAAAAAACAACAACAACTAATATTTTACTATAATTGAAATTTTACAAATAATTTAATCTTTTGAAAAAATAAACATATATTTTTAAACATTAAACGAATTCATGTTATCCTTTATGTTAAAAAATAATTATCCTTATTTGTGACATGTAGTCACCATTATTGTTTACATGGTATAAATAGTTTTTAATAATCCACTTAACATCAATTAATTGCATCTATAATGGTCACCACAGCGACAACCAACTTCTAATACTAAAAAGTTTTGATTTTATTTAAACCAGCCTCCCTCACATTTTTTTTATTAGAGCATATCATGTAACAAATATAATATTATGTGTTAAAATTAGCACTATAGTAGAGAAACAATTATTAGTGATATTAAATAAAAATGATAATCTTATATAGATGTTATATTAAATTTTGTAAAATTATAATATTATGACCTTCAAGAAAAAATTAAACAAAATTACTGTTTTTTTATTTTTATTTTGTGTTTGCATGACTCGTCATCCTTTTTCTCCAAGCTAATGATATTGTCTTTATGGTGAAAACATCTTATGATTTCGACAAGTAACTAATAATTTTCAAGGATTTTTTCTTTAGTATGGGTATGGCTATTAACACTGACAAAATAAAGGTTATGATAATCAAATCCCAAAAGACCATGTGTATGATAACAACAACTTAGAGGAAATGAATTCATATAAATATCTTAGAATAAGTCTTCATCGTAAGATTAATTAGAACTATAACATTGAGAAAGGATTACTCGACGTTGGAAATATTATTATGGACTTGAAAATAATTGTAAATGAGCAAAGCTCTAGATTTAGGAAATAAAGAAAGCCATTTTTAAGCTTGGCGCCACTCTTTTTATATTATATGGTTGGGAATTTATGGGTTGCAACATATCTAGAGAATCATGGTGATGGGTAGAGAAAATATAAAAGGTATTTTAACATGTATTCTCAATCTTAAAGGAAATACACTCTATCCTATTCTCCACATAAAATAAAACCTCTCCTTGGTTAAGAACATGATTATGAATAGGTGCCTAATGTATAAGAACAAGATAAACAACATGGGATTAAAAGGATTCCATGGACTAGTTAACGAGGTCACTTGAGGTGGTCTGTAGATGATATAATAAAAACATAATTAGAAAAATGATTCCTAAGATTGATTCATGCTCTAGCTAAACCCGCCTATGAGTTAAGAAAGGTTGGAATAAAGATGCCAAGTCTTGGCTGAACTATTGGGGAGTGGATGAAGAGGTCACTCTATAAAATAGTGATAATATTAAAAAATTTATTGCTTCTAAATTTAAGGAGAATATGTGTTGTGATAAAGATTTAGAGGATAAGATAAAATTAAGGTATTATAAGGATGCAATCAACCCTAATATAGAACATCAAAATAATCTCTTTTTTTTTTTATAACTAGAACACATAATAGAATTATCATTGCTAAAATAAGAACAAAATCTCATGAGCTCCATAGTCAAATAGGGCATTGGAAAATTCCTAAAATGTCATGGGATAAAAGAATCCGTCATCTTTGTCGCATAAAAAGGCTTGAGGATGGAAAACACTTTCTCATAGAATTTCCTGCATACACCCACATTAGAGCACAATTTAAAAATATTTGCTACAATACTAACCTTCATAACATTTTAACTCATCACAATTATTGACTAAACTATTTAATTAGAATAAATTATAATTATAATTGTAATTAAAATATTATATTAATTCATATTCATATTTCTTATAAATATTTTTTTCCATAATAAAATAGGATAGATATGTTTTTATTTATTAGAATATTCATATTTCTTATAAATATTTTTTTCATAATAAAATATGATAGGCATGTTTTGATTTATTAGTTGACATATTTTGATTTTAGTTTATTGAAAAGTGTATTTATGTATTTTAGTTTCTTTTTGAAGCTCAAATAAAAGTATGGATTTTATTTTTGTTTTTTTAGGAAAGAAACATTAATAAATAAGTGTGTAAATTTGAAAAAAAATCAAATTAAAAAATTAATAGAAATCCATAATTTAAGCTAAAATTATATTTTTGATATTTAAAAAAAAAATATAGATTTATATTCAACATTTTGAAAATTATAAATTGTAAATTTAGAATATTTTAAAATAATAATAATATATATTACTAATAAAATATATAAATTTATACATTAAATTATGGAAAATTGGAATTGTAATTTAATTTTTAAAAAATGGATGAAAATTTTTACATAATTATAAATTTAAAAATTAGTTTAAAATTATACATATCTATAGGAATTAGTTTAAAATCTCAAGTATTTGTAACTCATTTCCACCCCATCGAAAACTCACAAAGCATCCTCTATAACACCAAAAACCTTTAGTGACTAGAATTCAACTCGTATTTTAAGAAGCTTCATCCAAATAAGTACCAGATGTCCACAATATCAAATTGAAAAAGAAATAAAGGACTACTCTATATTATGAAAATAAATCATAACCCCGATCACACCACATATTCGATAGTCTTCTTCACACCACTTTCAAAGAAAAAATAAAAATCTTGTCAAACCATTTTGTTTTGTAAACTTTTTGGTGGTTTTTTGAGTAAAAGTTTTTTACTCGTATCCATATATGGAGTTACTTACATTGAGTTATTTGAAAAAAATCATTTACTATGCCTTATTTCATGCAGATGCATCTCTATAGCGAGGATCTTCGGTTCTCTGAAGGTAGATCACTGGAGGATCTGCGGCATTCCTCACCCTGGAGGTCGACAGAGCGCTCGTAAGTATACAATTGTGCATGTTGTACTCTTTGTTGTTAGTTACATCAAATTAAATTCTTTCACATGTGTATGTTTCATCATGAACTTGTATGTCTCTATTTTCACAAGTTCGCCTAGGTGTTCTATGTCGACACATGCTCCTGCCGGGGAGCTGAGCGGCAGTCGCTCTGGAAGCTGCTCTGGCCACCGCTCTATGCATGTGAGTGACGAGGATAGGGATACTATTGGTGTCGGTGGGAAGGTTCCCCATGAGACAAGTACATAAAATGCATATATATATATATATATATATATATATATACATTTCTTTTAGTTATCGGTACCTTTAATTTATATTGATTTCAAATTCACCTACAGTTGATGTATGTATTTTGACTGGCATTTATGTTTTCATCTAATTTTTAGGTGCTTCACAATAGGGCGTCCACCCTCTTGAGGAAGCACCATGGGAGGATGAAATCACACGTATCATGCTACAAGACATTACCAGTCAGCGTGAGTTTTTGCGGGAAAACATCCTCTCCATTCCTCAGAACTCTCCTACATCATGTTTGATGCACATGATGTTACAGGAAGTATACAATCTAATAAAGGTCTACGGGTCCATCAGACCATTGAGTTCTCTTTGGTCCTCTACATGCCAGAGAAGAAGGGTCGCTGTGAAGGGTCTTGATAATTGAGCTGCAGTGAGAGATGCAATAACTAGCCATGATGTGAAGGGAACATTATTTGATATCCCTCCTAACTGCGCCTATGGTCAATCGCTTAGACTCAAGGAGTTTAAGCTAGAGGCTATAGCGCCTTATGTATATGACAGGTTCATTGGAGCATGGGGCATGTTTCCCCACCATGAAGAGGTCCCACTATACTTTGTGAAACATATCTATGCAGAGTTTGTTCTGGATATGCACCCATATTACACTAGCACACCATCGAGCTTCTATGGTATTGGTGGGGGATGCAGTCATGTACGTTCTGTGGCTAGGAGAGACCTTGGAGCTCAGCCAGAGACAAAGCCTTTGCTAGGTCACTCTTCCAGGACCATGCTTAGGATAAATGATGTATTTGAGTCATCTCAGCTAGTGAATAAGGAGAATAGTGCATTGGTAGAGGTGACATGCATGCCAATGCATGGTACCATGATGGATGTGTAGGAAAAGAGATGCAAAGCACCCACTGCACCTGCAGAGCCTGAGTTACATGGGTGACCAATGTTGTTCTCAACATTCTTGATCATGATAGAATGTTTTAGTATGTTATCATGGCCCGTGGTGCATATTTTAGACTAGATCATATATGAAGGCCTTGACCGATGGGACAGGTATATCTTTATTATCATTATTTGATTTTCGTCATTTAATTTCGATGATTGTCAGGTATATCTTTTTTTAACTAATACTTTTCTTTGTATTAGACCTCCATGCAGGAGTCCGATTTCATGGAGGTCCTATTTGGCAGTGATGCATCTGTTCGAGGTCCCGCTGCAGTTCCATCCATCCATGTTGATGAGGTATGTGTTAACTATCATCCTAAATTTGAATTTATAAATTCAAGTCAATTGTTGAACAGACAATATTTTTGTTTGTTCCAACTTTACTCATTTATCTTGTTCATATTGTACAGGATAGAGTTAAGGGCATTGCACATGATTCTACACACCCTCGCTCGAGTCCTACTCATGACACGCCAATCGATGATGTACTAGTTATTTATGTTCGAATTGTTTTGCATATTTATGTTCAGATTATAATTTACATGTTCAAAACTGTAATTCTCAAGTTCAAATTGTAATTCATTAATATAACTATTTTCATGTCATGGAAACATACACAAACACAAGAAGCTGCATATGAGGGTGTTGAATCTGCCATGATGTTTATGTATGTGTAATGCCCCTCTTGTATGCCTTAATGTGTTGTAGAATTGTTAATAATTATTGTACTCATTTTCTGGTGAGGAGCTCAAGGCCAAGGCCCCACCAGCAAAACTATGTATTTAATAATACCTAAGTCCTTAAGTTGAATACTTAGGAAACTTAAGTCATCGACATAGCCTAACGACTAACAACTAAACCCACAAGGGCTAAAAAATGAACAGTTAAAAGAACCATGATTAATACCTTAGTCGCATGTATCTTTTGGGCAATGGCAGTCCTAGTTCTGCCCCATTAGGGTCTCCTACTATGCCGAGACATTCCCAACTAGGATACCGTAGCCTAGTTACTTGAAACTAATTGTGGTTAAGCCACAATAGAGAGGATCACAAATATATAACTCCAATGAAAAGGCGTAAAAGAGTTAAAAGCTTTAAAAAGTTTCAAGCTAAGAAAACCAACCTAAGGAGCTACATGTGTAAGGACTATAGTCGTAGTCTTATTAAAAATAAGTTGGAGAGGCAAAATAGCACCATGGCATACCTCGTAATGAGTAAATGGAAACATACCAGCTTATTAAACTATATATATATATATACCTTATTACATATAGATAACCGTGATAAAAACGAATACCCATATTAAATGGAATATGATTTTATCCTCTATATCAGCCATGAGTTTAGGAGCCGTTACAGGATATTTTAGTCACCAATTGACATATTGTATACTCATCTTTGAGTTTGCTTGATTATGGGAAAAGACAGTAATGGGGGAAACGGTTATTAGATTTTTAAGGCCTTAATTTACTTTCCACGAGTTGTGTTAAGAAACGTTGAACAAACATTTTTGAATTGCCTGAACAAGCTAGCACCAATGGAGGAGGAATTTTAGGGCATGCTTAGGCGCTAATAGAGGAGGAGAACGCAGGCATCTACGAACTTTTCCCTCAATCTATAAATACCCATAGTGAGTTGACTGTTATGGGGGGGGAAAAATAAAAATGGCTCTCTGCGTTATTTTTTTTAAATTTGATCTCTACGTACTCCCTTGGGGGGAAATCAATGAGGGATGTGCATGTTGAATGCATGCATATCGGAGTGGTTAAGGGTGTTTCTTGGATCTAAATCACTGGTGTCTTTTGCAAGCTTGATTGAGGTGCCCTGGCTTCTACTTTATACGCTTGGATTATTTGTTTTTATTGAAGCTTGCGTGTGCAAATGGTATGGGTGTGGGTCGATTGTCTTACTCAAGCCTACATGTATATTTTGTCAATCTGATCTGAACCACATCTTTTTCAAAGCCTGTGTATGCATAGATTTTGTTGTGGCGCGTTGGACCTGAACCCCCATAGGCCTTAGTCCAAAACCTATGGGTGTATTTTATTGTTGATATCATTGCGATCTCGGTACCCTCTATAGGCATCAGACTCTAAGTTTTATTAAAAAAAAATTTGCATTGTATTGAGGGGGATAATCGTTGCACAAGAGAGTCCATTTTCCTATGAGTTATAGACACTCACGCGACCTTGCATTTGTCTCTCTTATTTTTCACAACATGGATCTCGATTTACACACCAGTCATTGTCCATAGCAGGTGATTGATAAAAGGATTCAGTGGTTGTCCACTGACGACGATTGATGAAAGGTTTCAGTCACTCTCCATAGCTGATGATTCATGAAAGGATAAAAACATACCTGATTGGTTGAGTGGAATATTTTGCTTCTATCAGTTTACAACTCAGATTGGTAAATTATAGGAGTTGGGATCCATAAGGTATGGCTGCTGCTTTAAACTTTGAGTTCCGATTATAGCCAGTGCCTATATGGTTGTTCCCTTAACTTTGCAGTTTCAATTGAAAAACGAGTACTAATGCCAACGATTTATTTGTTACCAGTAGACTCGAATGTATGCATAAATCATGTTCTATGCAAACCTTTATGTTCGCTACATCCTGGAGTGTTATACCCACATTTCATTCTTTTTCTTATCTCGATTTGCACCTGAAAAGAAATCTTGTTTGGGGGCCTGCGATTTCCTTTGCACGCGTAGGTTTGTTGGATATATTAACATGCATTTAATAGTGTGCTTTTGGTCTGCATCTCAATGTTCTAAAGAATGATGTTGGATAAGAATTTTTCCTGTGTATTCACGTCCCATGAGTGAGATGGGGATTTTCATAGCTTGTGTAAGAACCATCTTGGTATGTTCCCTACTATTCTTTTGATTTTGTTCTGATGTAATATTTTTGTTGTAGACCCTCGATCCAAGGTGGTGCCATCCTGGAACATATTTTACTTTATTGATGGGATTTAAATTGATTTACATACAACTTAGATCATATCCGTTACCGGTTGGGTATGTCTTTCGACCAATCTGAATCTATGGAAAGGATTTGGGCGATAAATGACTTAGAATTTTTTTTTGCTGAAAGATTGTGTGTGAAGATTATAAACGCAGGACGATATCCTTGAGTATGATTTCTATTCATAGATATGTCAGTGTGATTCGGCATAAATTTCAGATCTAGAATTATAGGGTCTAAGTTTTAAGTTAGTAATTGACTAGGCCGTGGCTGCTGCTCGTTGGTAAAATGTAAATATTTTTCCACCCTTTCTCTCACATAATGGCTTGAAGAATAAGAGGTATGAACACAGGCATAGACTGCGATTTGTCTTGCTGAAAATGAGCGTAGATAATTAATGATAATGAACATAGATATAAAGACAGTAAATTGTCTTGATGATTATGAACCCACACATAGACTGCGATTTGTCTTGCTGAGAATGAGCTTATCTCAAGAATAATAAAGAAGGTACATAATGAATACTTTAGGAGTAAAGGTACCCTTAAAGGATTAACAAAATCTAATATTATATTACTTGACCGAGTATAAGGTAAGAATTTCAAGACACCCTCCTATTAAAATGTTGTTCATCATGTGCCAGAGGGGCTGTTAATAATTTCTTCTATGAGCTGATTATAAGGGTCCTAAATAGGGCTGTTGAGTTACAAGTGTCTCTCTACGTGGAACCTTGAGGAAAGATAAAACCGGCCACGAATGAGCCGTGATTTTTGTAAACACTCTATTTTGATAAAGAAATAAAAAGAACAAACAAGTTGGTGGATGTAGCCTCGTGGACGAGGTGAACCACGTGAATATGGTTGTCTCATTTGTGTTATTTTGTTGTGCTGGTTTATTTCTTTGTTTACATGATGGTTATGAATGCAGTATAAATGTTTTAATTGGTGAAACGATTACTAAAATTTTGTTTTGCAGACTTCTTGAATGCTTTACAGCTTTAAGGTATCAGGGGTATGCTACATATGGTATCAGAGCGAGGTTACAACTATGGAGCTGTTGGGCCTTCTACAGATTTGTAACCTTGCAATTAGTATCCAGTATTTTATTGAATTCATTGGTTAATCAATAATGTGGAAAGTTTGATTAGTGATTATAGATTCTTTCTTTTTTTTGTCATTTGTGGAAATGAGAGCATTGGCACACCTCTGCGTTTACTTGGAGAGCAAATACACCTCTGCATAGTGCTCGGATCGTAGGCGGCCTAGTGTTAACAAATACAAATAAGGATAATTCTTACAGCAGTCATCTTTGCTCCTGTTCTGATTGTGACTCTCGTTATCAGCAGCAAGGTAATATTTTAATATTATTATTTCCAGATCTCATTGTTTCCATTCGAACAAAGATCTGGATTCCATCACTATTATTTTACTTACGGCTGGGGGTTTGCGTCTTGTTTTTGTGTAATGTCAAAGTAAACCAAACCCTGTTTGATCCTTACTAACCTCCACGACTCTGTGAAATCGATGGTAGTAATAGCTTTAAAAAAAAATATAAAACCAGATTCGTGGATCTCTTATTATCTTCCTTTTTCTGTTTGGATTTGAATAATGAATTTATGACAGAGATTCATAGCTACAAACTCTATCCAATACTCAAGCGAAATCAGTTGATAAAGGTCGTTTTTGGTTCAATTCTTTATTAATCGTTTTTGGTTAAATGAGCCGTTTTTATGGGTTTGCTTAACAACATCCCAATCTTTATGAATATATCAATGTGACTGTCTTAAAAGAATAAACAATATTCCAGACTTGAAGGAATAAGTAAAAAAATCAATTCTCATCAATTTTTAATGGGCATTTATTCCAATAGCTCTATCATTGCCTTCTTGGGGCATTAATGTCTTCATCGTTAAACATATTGTAATATGCAGTTCTCATTTGGATGAAAGAAAGTTGAATTTTGTAATGTCTTCATCTTTAAACATATTTAATTATTTTTATATGGCGTTTCTTCTAGCTAACTTGTCGAAGCCAAATAATATATGACTGTGCAATGATTAGGGTATGGATTGTGGTCTCCAGCTTTCATGTTTTTTAAAAATAAAAATAAAAATTTCTTTGGAATGTTAAAATATTTCCATGGTTTGAGTTTTTTTTTCAATCTGAATGCATGCATTAGTACTCTGTGAATAATACTTTGCCCTCGCTTAGAACCAGGGTTTTGTTAAGATAACCTTGCACATTGCTCTCCCTGAACGTATGATCGTTCACTATCCATGATGTTGAATGCTACTTGAGTCTGACTAGGAATGTATATTATTACTTTCTTTCTGCAGTGAGTTGGATTCGATCTAGAGTAGGTCGATTGTTTTGAAGGCGTTTTCCTCCCATAGCAATGGATGACTCTGTGTTAGATCCATCAACTTACAGGATCATTGTCTACGGACTTCGTTTTAACCCCAGTTATTGGGTTGGATTTTTCACTGTGTCTTAAACCCATAGAAGATCCAATCATTGACCGCATTAATAATAGATCCATTAATGATTTTCTACCAGCGTTTTGGAAAACCAATGGCTTGGATTTATAGGTTTTGGAAAATCAGCACATACTTGCTTACATCTGTGAAGAAGTTTAATTGTTTATCTAAGTTGTGGGAACCGCATACGGAGAAAGTGCATTGAAGGCTACAACAATTTCCTTATTTTATTCAATTATTGTAAGCCTTTGCTTGTAATTATTTTCGTTGTCACTGACTTGCATATTGAGAGAGAGCATGGAGCCTCTCTACTCTTTCTTGGAAGGGTATCTATCTGGATATTGACTTTTATTATTTGTATAAATCTCTGATTGATGCCACGTTTTGCAGGAAGGGTATCAATCTGGTGTACGCTTCATAACTCGATCTATGCTTATAAAAAAAAAACACTCTTATTTTTGGAGATTGCCTGAAGCTTTGATGAAATCGTTGTTATTATACCGATCTGGAGAATTTGCATGATGGTTGCCCTAGTGCTGTTTGTTGAATCGTCTGGTAATTATATGAAAATCGATCTGATTGGAATGATATTGTTTGTTGTTCTTTAAAAGATCTCTGGAATAATTGATCTGAGTTGGAATGTTATTGATGAATGTGTTGTTTGTGGTACCGAATCTCCTGATAGTTGATTAATGCGCTTATTAAATATCTAAGCCGATTATAGTCAGGCGCCGCAATCTTCTCCTTGAAATTTTGGTTTCCATGTTAATTTGGTCTTCGCGGATGGAGCCATGTGCTAAGTTTTCTTTGACGTTGGTTCATGAAATAGATGTCTTCCAATTCAGATCTTAAAGTCAAAATTTCAATTGTTAAACTGCTAGCAGGAAAAATTTGTTTCCTATCTTCTCAGGTCAAAAAGGGTCTGATTGAACTATTATTTATTTTGACATTCTCTTGGAGGCTATACTTGTTAAACAAGGCGTCCTTTGGGCAGATTTGGCAAATGAAGCTGAGATGCGGCAGGCACAAAAGCATTTTTGCAAAATGATTCAAATCTTGATTTTTGTTAGATACGCCTTGTACTCTAATCTCCCATTACAGTTGGTTGTACTCCTTCAAGATATGAATTTTATTGCATATATTTCTGTTGATACATAATAGTAAAAATATAGAAGAAAATAATAAATTGAAGTTAAAAAGGTAAAGTTGGGTTTGCATTGTCAAATTTCTCAGGTTTTTATGTGATTCCTTTCGAATTGTATGGTTATAAGAAATTGAAAGGGTCTTGTGGAATCTTGTGAATGCCTTCTTGTCAATTCGGGTATTTAAAAGAAATTGAAAAAGCTCTTATCTGCTGAATGAGAAATTAAGTAAGACTTGCTGTATGCTAAGAATTTGATGTTTCTTTTGATAAAATGACCGCTTACGAATTGATTGCAGGAAGGGGAAATTGTGGCCCTGAGGAGTGCTAAAGCTCCAGGAATATGATGAGTTAAATATCATGTGTATTAAGTTGTCACCACGAGGAAGTGGTGATGGAGGTAGTGGTTAAAATCTACCTTGTTTTCCCCCGGGCCAGCGAGGGTCCATTATGCATTCTGGGGACGCCCAGATGTAAGACATTTGATTAAGACTCATTCCGCACACATTAGAGGACTGTCACATGAGTGGGGGGACTCAGTGAAGAGAATAACATCTAGGCGCTATGGAGGTGTGCGAGAACGGAGTGCCTCAGCTTGGTGAAGCACCCTGAATAGCACAAAGGAGATACACGAAGGGTTGGTATCGTCGTTGTGTTGGGTGGCTTGAATGGGTACTTGGAGTACTGTTGGCACTTGGTGTGTTGGGATGGAGGACATCCAAGGAAGGAAAATGCTAGGAAAGGTATGTGCAATACAAGTAAAATGGTATCTATATGTTTCCTTATTGGAAATATAACTGACATGTTATGAAAATTGTATGGCGACTGTAGGGAGTTTTGTTCATCAGGTGTGAACAAGGTTGGGAGGCCCTTAGTGATTCTACACACTCTGATCGTGCTTGGGTACTTTCTTCCGTACCGGTATGGTTAGCACATATTTTCCATGTGGCAGGTTGAAAAGCGATAGAGGATTTTACCTGGAAGAGGCATGCTGTCGTGAGGGTAGGCCATGGACTCGGTCACTCATGAGGATTAACTGAGGGGTGCGCAATAAGGTGTTGGCCTTATTCCTAAGTAACCATGAGTCTCCCTACAACGTGGATTGGAATGAGTTAACGTGGTCTCAGCCATTGCACTAACTCCCCACCACGGAAAGTGGGATATTTGAAGGGCATGAAAACGATCATGGCACCCTTGATATCACCTGGAGAAACAAAAGAAATTATTAAACTATAAGGTTGTAAATAAGTAATAACTAAACAATAAACTTATGACTTGAAAATAAAGTAATGGAAAGCTAGAAAAGTGCAATGCAAAAAGGGGATCTATAGATCTTGTTTGAATTGAATTACAATCTTGAACATGAATTTCTAAGTGAAATTTGGGGCTAGACCCAAACCTTGTGAAGGAAAACTACAAGTCTCAAGCAATAACAATTTGAGAAGAAACATGAAGGATCGACAGAAATCAGAACGATGCAGACAAAGCAAGAAAGATGACTCATGAGAGGCAACAAATTGGCGGAAATTGGAACATCGAGGACGGTGTTAATTTCAAGGGAGGGAGGATGTAATGCCCCTCTTGTATGCCTTAATGTGTTGTAAAACTGTTAATAATTATTGTACTCATTTTCTGGTGAGGAGCTCAAGGCCAAGGCCCCACCAGTAAAACTCTGTATTTAATACTACCTAAGTCCTTAAGTTGAATACTTAGGAAACTTAAGTCATCGACATAGCCTAACAACTAACAACTAAGCCCACAACGGCTAAAAAATGAATAGTTAAAAGAACCATGATTAATACCTTAGTCGCATGTATCTTTTGGGCAATGGCAGTCCTAGTTCTGCCCCATTAGGGTCTCCTACTATGCCGAGACATTCCCAACTAGGATACCGTAGCCTAGTTACTTGAAACTAATTGTGGTTAAGCCACAATAGAGAGGATCACAAATATATAAGTCCAACGAAAACGCACAAAAGAGTTAAAATCTTTAAAAAGTTTCAATCTAAGAAAACCAACCTAAGGAGCTACATGTGTAAGGACTATAGTCGTAGTCTTATTAAAAATAATTTGGAGAGGAAAAATAGCACCATGGCATACCTCATAATGAGTAAATGGAAACATACCAGTTTATTAAACTATATATATATATATATATATATACCTTATTACATATAGATAACCGTGATAAAAATGAATACCCATATTAAATTTAATATGATTTTATCCTCTGTGTCAGCCATGAGTTTAGGAGCCGTTACAGGATATTTTAGTCACCAATTGACATATCGTATACTCATCTCTAAGTTTCCTTGATTATGGGAAAAGACAGTAATGGGGGAAACGGTTATTAGATTTTTAAGGCCTTCATTTAATTTCCACGAGTTGTGTTAAGAAACATTGAACAAACAGTTTTTAATTTCCTGAACAAGCCAGCACCGATGGAGGAGGCATTTTAAGGAATGCTTAGGCACTAATAGAGGAGGAGAATGCAGGAATCTACAAACTTTTCCCTCGATCTATAAATACCCTTAGTGAGTTGACTGTTATGGGGGGGGAAAAATAAAAATGGCTCTCTGCATTATTTTTTTTTAAATTTGATCTCTGCATACTCCCTTGGGGGGCAATCAATGAGGGATGTGCATGTTGAATGTATGTATATCGGAGTGGTTAAGGGTGTTGCTTGGATCTGAATCACTGGTGTCTTTTACAAGCTTGATTGAGGTGCCCTGGCTTCTACTTTATACACTTGGATCATTTGTTTTATTGAAGCCTGCGTGTGCAAATGGTATGGGTGTGGGTTGATTGTTTTACTCAAGCCTGCATGTATATTTTGTCGATCTGATCTGAACCACATCTTTTTCAAAGCCTGTGTATGCATAGCCTTAGTTGTGACACATTGGACCTGAACCCCCATCGGCCTTAGTCCAAAACCTACTGGTGTATTTTATTGTTGACATCATTGCGATCTCAGTACCCTCTATAGGCATCAGACTCTGAGTTTTATTAAAAAAAATTTGCATTGTATTGAGGGGGATAATCGTTGCAAAAGAGAGTCCATTTTCCTATGAGTTACAGACACTCACACGACCTTGCATTTGTCTCTCTTATTTTTCACAACATGGATCTTGATTTACACACCAGTCGTTGTCCATAGCAGGTGATTGATAAAAGGATTCAGTGGTTGTCCACTGCCGACGATTGATGAAAGGTTTCAGTCACTCTCCATAGCTAACGATATATGAAAGGATAAAAACATACCTGATCGGTTGAGCGGAATATTTTGCTTCTATTGGTTTACAACTTAGATCGGTAAATTATAGGAGTTGGGATCCATAAGGTATGGCTGCTCCTTTAAACTTTGAGTTCCGATTATAGCCAGTGCCTATATGGTTGTTCTCTTAACTCTACAGTTTCAATTGAAAAACTAGTACTAATGCCAACGATTTATTTGTTACCAGTAGACTTGAATGTATGCATAAATCATGTTCTATGCAAACCTTTATGTTCGCTACATCCTGGAGTGTTATAACCATGTTTCATTCTTTTTCTTATCTCGATTTGCACCTGAAAAGAAATCTTGTTTGGGGGCCTGCGATTTCCTTTGCATGCGTAGGTTTGTTGGATATATTGACATGCATTTAAAAGTGTGCTTTTGGTCTGCATCTCAATGTTCTAAATAATGATGTTGGATAAGAATTTTTCCTGTGATTTCACGTCCCATGAGTGAGATGGGGATTTTCACAGCTTGTGTAAGAACCATCTTGGTATGTTCCCTACTGTTCTTTTGATTTTGTTCTGATGTAAGATTTTTGTTTTAGACCCTCGGTCCAAGGTGGTGCCGTCTTGGAACATATTTTACTTGATTGATGGTATTTAAATTGATTTACATACAACTTAGATCATATCCGGTTACCGGTTGGGTATGTCTTTCGACCAATCTGAATCTATGGAAAGGATTCGGGTGATAAATGACTTAGAAATTCTTTTTGCTGAAAGATTGTGTGTGAAGATTATAAACGCAGGACGATATCCTTGAGTATGATTTCTGTTCATAGATATGTCAGTGTGATTCGGCATAAATTCCAAATCTAGAATTATAGTGTCTAAGTTTTAAGTTAGTAATTGACTAGGCCGTGGCTGCTGCTCATTGGTAAAATGTAAATATTTTTCCACCCTTTCTCTCACATAATGGCTTGAAGAATAAGAGGTATGAACATAGGCATAGACTGTGATTTGTCTTGCTGAAAATGAACGTAGATAATTAATGATAATGAACATAGATATAAAGACAGTAAATTGTCTTGATGATTATGAACCCAGGCATAGACTACGATTTGTCTTGCTGAGAATGAGCTTATCTCAAGAATAATAAAGAAGGTACATAATGAGTACTTCAGGAGTAAAGGTACCCTTAAAGGATTAACAAAATCTAATATTATATTACTTGACTGAGTATAAGGTAAGAATTTCAAGACACCGACCTATAAAAATGTTGTTCATCATGTGCCAGAGGGGCTGTTAATAATTTCTTCTATGAGCTGATTATAAGGGTCCTAAATAGGGCTATTGAGTTACAAGTGTCTCTTTACGTGGAACCTTGAGGAAAGATAAAACCGGCCACGAATGAGCCATGATTTTTGTAAACACTCTATTTTGATAAAGAGATAAAAAGAACAAATAAGTTGGTGGATGTAGCCTCGTGGACGAGGTGAACCATGTGAAGATGGTTGTCTCATTTGTGTTGATTTGTTGTGCTGGTTTATTTCTTTGTTTACATGATGGTTATGAATGCAGTATAAATGTTTTAATTGGTGAAAAGATTACTAAAATTTTGTTTTGCATACTTCTTGAATGCTTTATAGCTTTAAGGTATCAGGGGTATGCTACAGTATGAGTGGGATGCCGCTCATCGACCGAGTCTCAATGAAGGATCGTCTCGGCAGATACCCAGCCTCCCAGACCTGACACGCAACTCGAGCGAGGTGAGTTCATAGATCTGTGTTTCATATATATATATATATATATATATATAGTTTCTCACATTCTACATGTAATTTAAATATGTGGTATGTAACTGACCTATAGAGTTCATGGTTTTAAATTCTGCAGTTCTCAAACCTAGGCAATTTTCTTTTTGATGTGCATGAGCAAGACCAGGAGCATAGTGCAGCTGGAGGTAGTTTCCATGATGGTCAATCTATTGATCAATGGTGTAGGAGTGATTTGTAGACTGCTATTTGTGTACTTTATGATTATATATATATATATATATATATATATATATATATATATATTGACTTTTTTTTAACATGATGGTGTGTTAAATGTTTTAATTATTTGCAGTTATAGTTTAAAGTTATTTATGTTTTACAATCTTACGAAATTGTACAATTTTCCAATTTAATAAATTCTAAGTTTACAAAATTTACAAAATTTACAAGTTTACATATGTGCAAAATTGTCAATCGAATGCAACTTACAGTTTTTAATAGAACTTACAATTATAATGTTACAAATCTTACAAATTTACAATGGAATATCTACTAGGTGCAAATTACAACTACTATGTAAAATTTGATTTCATATTTTAGAAGAAATTTTGATTTGCTACATTTTAAAAGCATGTCAACTATGTCAATGTATCAAGTTATATGTCATGCATATATCTTTCATTCATCCGACCAATGGGTTATAGGAATTCACATCTCCATAATATGATCATGGTCAGCTACTAACATCTTCCATCTCTTTGGTTCACCCCTCTTCACCTTGTTTCAATGAGATCTATCCGAGCTTCCACCACCAAATTATTGTACTGACAAGATATATATTCAGGCATGAAATATCTCTAAATAATATAGTCTCCTTGTCTTCTCACTTTTTCAAAAAAGTGGCCAATCACAACTAGGTCACCAAATTGGTACGTGAACTCTCCATCAACATAGGTCACACCAACCTACTTTTGATTTGTATACACCACATCAAAAAGTATGCCACATGCTCATCATTTCTCAGTGGTGCAATTACAACAAATACATCACCTATATCAAGATTTTCAAATATTAAAAAAATCTTAAATATAAATATGCAAGTGTACAAGACTAGAGGTTTAAACATTCAATCAACTATCATGTACCTTAATTAACCAAATTAGAAACTCGATCATGATCTAGTGAAACCACTGCCTCGTCAGTGTGCATCTCTTGGCAGATAGGAATTGGATGTGGCCCCTTTGGATTAAGAGCGACATATTTCCATTGTTTGACATATGCATCATTCATGCAATTGTCAACCCCCAGTCGATTGACGTCAATGCAGAACTAACATAAACAAGCATACTTCCTCGTTTCAATGGAAAATATGTCTCCCATGTATTTACTACGAACTGAATGTAGTTCTCTCATACCTGGTATGAATACCATGTCATGGATTTATTCACATCGCCAAAGGAAACATCCAAAATAAACCTACATCAAATGAAAAA
This sequence comes from Pseudotsuga menziesii, assembly GCA_001517045.1. Lineage (NCBI taxonomy): Eukaryota > Viridiplantae > Streptophyta > Pinopsida > Pinales > Pinaceae > Pseudotsuga > Pseudotsuga menziesii. The sequence continues at coordinate 12,380 of LPNX010307918.1, read as the reverse complement.
CATCATATTTATATATATAATAATACAAACACATTTATTAAATTCCAATTAAGTTTTTGTTCCTACCTGCGCACCGGCCTTGCTTGTTCATGACCTTGGTGACCCAAATTTTGTGTGCACTAATGAACTACTTCTGCTGAGAACTTGAGTCGAGATGCACTATGACTCATTTGGTACCTCCAAAGTGCTTGTATCAGGCATGCACCTGTGCCATCATGTTCACCCTTTTCGTGCCCCATTTCAAAAAATATCCATGCGTGTTGAATACCTATCTCTTTTTGAAGACAACTCAACCAATAAAATGAGCGTGCTGATTTGAACTTCCCCGCACACCCATCTGACCAAATCTAGTGTTCTGTAAATGACACCCCATTCTTTTTGAATGAATCATAAATCAACCCAAAGCAATGTTGAACAAACAACGTGTCCTGCTCATGATCATCAAAATGGTATTCCTTGATCATATCGCGTGACTGAGGAGTGCTATCCCTACTATCAATGTTCACCTGAGCATGTCTATACAATACATGTACGAAGATGGACACCTGGCCAAAGTGATAATACTCACTTTCTATCTCTCTCTGAAGAGAAAATTTGTAATTCTTAGCAGATTCTGCCACCGATAGGATTGTGCTTGGCTCAAAAACCTCATGAGAATTCTTAAGTTCTAAAGCTTTCCACCTAGACATGTGGGAGTGTTTAATGTATTTGTAAATATGACTTTGAAACTTGTCCATGAAGTCCGAAATAGGAATATCGTCCTCAATCAAGTCGATCCTCTTAGATGGAACATGTGAAGAATATGATGGATTCATGGAGAAATACTCATATCTCTTCCACTTAACTGTGATATATGACAATTCAGGGTATGTTGGATCGATAGGAAACTTCCTATGGAACAATTCCAAATCACCACATCCATGGCATATTCTCCCACCTACACACCTTTTAATGAAAAACATATTTTCATGATTCCTATTCCATAGTATCATAGAAATAAAATCCCACACCGTGTGAGGAGCTGGTTCACCATCCCAATGTTTTTTGAAAAAATCCACAAATGTGTCATAGTATAACTGGAAATCAATGTGGTATCGACAACAAAAATTGTCCCAAATCGTATTTGGGATAATAAACCACGGTTTCAACTTACTGAACATGGTAAATGAGATATGGACACCAAGATTTGATTCTTTGAATTCCTTGAACAAAGCAACTCCTATCATCTCCATAACATGCTTGCAGTGCTCCTTATAAATTCCCCTGCCAGAACGTTGTCACAAGACATGTTTTTGATTTGGTATAGCACGAATGATGGTTGTCCCAATACTCTATCACCTTCTCTCTGATGCCCTCTTCCATCCCATCTTTATATCCTTCTCTACATATAAGATCCCAACAAGCAGATTCATCGTTTTAATCTATCTTTACCCTAAATTTAGTGTATTTGTGTAGTGTTTTTCTTGAAATGTGGAGCATATTTGACATTTTTTCTACCATTCGATTTCTTGAGGTGATTTGTGCCATAATAGCAGTTGTACTTTCCCTATGTACAACATTGATATAAGTTTTTCTTGACTTTCCAAATTCAGATAGTGCAGCTGTTACATTTTCTGTTACATTCTCACATGCATTTTTGTTTTTAACATCCTTAAAACCCAACTTTGTGGCATGTTTCAATTTTTTTTGTTTTATCAATCCATGTAGGATTTGAACTTGTGTAATCACTGATTTTTGTTCAAAGTACAACTTGATTATGTTACTAACATGCTCTCTAATTGTTCGATCAGGGGTCGGGTTCCCGAACTCTTCTTAAGTGACATCTTCCAACCCTCTTAAACAATTAGCATCCATTCCAACTCCATTGAAGCTCCCAATTACTCTTGAGAAATCAGAGGGTGCACGATCCCATGATGACTGGCCAAAATCTAGCAATAAATAAATACCAACTCAAAAATAAATACAAGCTCTTGAATAAACAAAAATAAATGCAAGCTCAAGAATAACATTTTATCTTACTTATCATATTGTACTAACTGGAGATGAATATGGACCCCGGATTCAATCGACTTTCTAATGGTTCAAAGGTAGTCACTCAGCCACAAACAATATCTCTTTTCTTTTCCTCGCAGGTGGGAATCTATTCAATCCAGTAGGCGTCATTTCCCTTTTTGCTTGGTAGGTCCTTTCAATGGGCAGCTACTTCGGGTTTCTTGTGTTACTCCTCATTATGAGTTTTAGGGAAAATCCCAAGTACTTCCCACAATTGTTGTGGAGGATACTTATGTCCCAAACAAGATGTTATTAAGTAAAATATGTTACTCCACCTTACCTTAAGTAAGTTGTAATGTGATTGTAATTTGTGATTGTAATTGTAATTATGATTCTAATTGTAATTGTTGATTTTCTTTGAGATCATCATTGTCATCAATGCTTAAATCCATATGATTCTATTATCGTAATGTAGTTATCAATGATTATCATCAATGTAATTATCTATTATCAATGCTCATAGCCATGTAATTATCATCATTATCATAATGTAATGAAAAATTGTATTTGTATTTACTCTACCTTACTGTCCCATTGACGTACGGTTGGTTCTTATGCACGTTAATTTCATTGTGGTTATAATTGTAATGGTTGATTTTCTTTGAGATCATCATTGTCGTCAATCCTTAAAGCCATATGATTCCTAGTCATTTGTATATGATTGTAATGTAATGTAATTATCATCATTGTCATAATGTAATGTAAAATTGTAATTTGAACACTATGAAAATGCTCATATATGAATATGAAATTAAAATCATATTAAAATCAACGAAAGGAGAGATAATGCTATAGAAAAGATGAGTAAAATAAGTGCAATGATAAGGCTATATATGCATATTCATTTAGAACTAGAATATTATGCACTATATAAATATATATTCATAATTCTCTAATTTCATTGGACAACTCTACAATTAACACTATAATACACTTACTTTGTATATATGTTTAATTCTGTGTAGTGGTCAAACATTTTTTTCAATTCTTTCACAACACATACCATTATTTCACATGTACACATTAGTGGTTTAGAAGGTTGTATATATACATGCACATACAATGTATATAAGTTTACGAATTAATTACAAAATTACAATTTTACAAAACTATAATTAAATTCTGAACGATTTAACATGTATACACACACACACACACACACACATTATGAATTAGAACACTATGAAATTCAATATATGAATACGCAATTTATGAAATTATATGAATATGTAAATATATAAGTTTATAAATTAATTACAAAATTACAATTAAAAAATTATATTTAAATTTTAAATAATTTAACATGTGTATATATATATAAATTATGAACTAGAACACTATGAAATTGAATATATAAGAATATGCAATATGAAATTAAATACGAATATGTGAATATGAAAGTATACAATTTACATACAATTATGAATACATATATATGAATTCATACATGCACATACAATGTATATAAGTTTATGAATTAATTACGATATTACAATTTTACAAATTTATAATTAAATTCTAAACAATTTAACATGTATATAAATAAAAATTATGAACTAGAACACTACAAAATTGAATATATGAATATGCAATTTATGAAATTATATGAATATGTGAATATAAAATTATACAATTTACATACAATTATGAATACATATATATATGAATTCATACATGCACATACAACATGTATAAAAGTTTATGAATTAATTACAAAATTATATTTACATTCTAAACATTTTAACATGTGTAAACATATAAATTATGAACTAGAACACTATGACATTGAATATATTATGTACTATGAAATTATATGAACTAGATCACTAGGAAAATGAAATTATATTTATGAATATGAAATTGCATAACTTAAAAATAAATTATACCAATATTGTTAGAAATGACATTTAATTCTCCAAGTATAGGTTGATTTGCAACTTCTTCTCCTCTCAAGATTGCTCTTTTTTTCCTCTTTCTTTATTTATCTTTCTCTCTTATTTTTTCAATGTTGCTTTGATTCCTAGAAGATGTTTTACTTCAATGCTTTTTGCTTTCCATTGTGATCAATATCAATAATCATAATTCGTACATACAACAATATCTAGAAACAAAATACACAATTGTTTGAAATAGGATAGTCAATTGTGAAAGATAAAATTAGTAACATGTTTATGTTTTATGTTTTATGTTTATAGAGAGTTTTGTTTAGGAATTCAGGTGGGAAATGAGGTTAGGAGGGCGGTTGGAATGACATTAATGGCATAAATGCCTTAGTCCATTCCCGCATATTTTTGTATAATTTAAAAAAAAACAGAACCTCGATTGAGGCAAAAGCTCGATCAATGTTTCATTGGAAGCTCGATCAATGGTTTATCAAACCCTCGATCGAGGGTTTGATTGAACCCCCAATCGAGCTTCCGATGAAACCTCGATTGAGGTATTTAAATACCTCGATCTAGCTAATGGCTCGATCGAGGGCCTGAAAAATAGAGATTTAGCCCTCTTACAGGAAAATCAATGTTTCTTTGTGTCTTCAAGGGGTGTAAACCCTGCCATTCATGACACAAAGCTGAGCGGAGTTCATATTGATAGATTCGTCACCGAATCCTCTATCCATTGAGATATTATGCATGCATTTTGGCATTCGTATGGGTTTTGTTTTTCATTTGTTCTAAAAATTACATTTAGAAAACCAAAAAACAACTTCGAAGCAGCTCAAAGAAAAATCCGCAAGTTAAAATATACACATCCAAAAATTTCTTAAAAATACACATCCCAGACATCGACGTGCCCTCTTCAAAGGGTGTCTTTGGTTTTTTAATTTTTCAAAACAGTGAAAAAAAACTGGGATGGACACACATGTGTATAAAATGATGCTGAAATCAGATGTGGTCACTTTCGAAAAATAAAAAATAATTGTACATTGCGAAATGAATTAACTAGAAATATGCAGACCACAATGCATTTTGTGTAGATAATGCTCATATATATATTATTAATGTAAGATTGAATTATTGGGGTTGGAAACGAGCCACTTATAAACTTCTTCAAATTTTTAAGGTCACACAGTTCATTAAATGCAAAATTTCACACATTAAATGACATCGGAATATTTAAAAAAAAAATCATTGGGAAGCCAACATAATATTCTGCAATTTGTTTTTTTACTACAAGCTGAAAGTCACATGCCATATATGCGTTTTGAGGGCTTCTATCTAGCACATGAGTAAAATATCAAGTTTTCATTGCCAAATTTGGCCAAAAAGTGTTACCCACCTTTATGGAATCAGCGTGCCTTTCTATGGTCTCATAAACAAAAATTGGTATAGGTGGACATTGATAACTATAATCATAGTAATCATAAAACATTATTATCATTTTCCTAACCTTTTCTCCTCAAATTAAGGAACTACTTGGTTTTCTTCAGAGTTTTATTTCTTTGCACAAAAAGCATGAAGATGAGCGTTCCTAAATTAGTAGTTTGGATGAGAGAGAAGATTGGGTAGGTTTGTATTGTAACAATAATTTTGAAACCAAGATCTTATGTGGTTGTAAATAAGGAAATCTAAGAGGACGCACATTTTATCCTCAACATTCATAGTCTCACAAAGATGACAAATCCTTTCATCCCACAGAGTTTTAATAAAGTTCCAACATCCTATTTCACTATGCAACTCATGAGAGCTCATTCTTATTTTAGTTATGCGGATCTTCTCCTTTTTGCTAGTTAAATAAATAAAAAAATTGTATCTTCAAGATTAGGGCTAATGACCTCCTTGTAATATCTTAATTTTATTTTTCCTCTAAATTTTCATCACACCACCTCTTCTTTTTGAACTTTGAAGTAATAATATTTTTAATATCATTTATTTTTTAAAGTGACATTTTCGACAATCCCCCACATCTTTAACCAATACATGACATCTTTTTGAAAGCCTCACGTCATCCTCAAGTGGTTATGATTGGAATTTAAAGCAATATTCAGAAGTCTTTGGTCTTCCATGTTATTTAGTTTTTCTTGTACAAGTACATCATCATAACCATGCTCTCAATAGGGAAAAGATCTGCGTCAATCAAGAGAATAAGATATGGCATATATTGCTTTTAATTTTAAGATTGTAAGTTATAAAAAACTTATGGATTTGTTCAATCCTTCTCCAAGATTCTCTAGAGAGATTGCAATCTTAACCTTCACATCCATATAGGAAAATGAGAGTGCTGAGAGTTTCAAAGAGGAAATTTATGTTTATCCCACATCACAAGGTTTTCCAACTTACAATTGTTTTCAAGACCAAACTAACATTTCATGCACCCTCCATTGATCCTTTTTTCGATACTGTAGTTCTAGTTAATCTTGTGATGGATATAAATCCAAAGATATTTCTAGGAAGTGACGATCCAAATTCCTATTATCATAAATAAAATAAACGTAAGTCACCTTATTAGATTTTAAAATAGAACTTTGGTTTTGTTGGTATTGATGGCCATCCGATACCAGAGCTTAAATCCTTAAGCATTCTTAACTACTTATCAAGATCAAAGGGCCATCTTGCAAGAAGAATGCAATCTCATAATCCCAAGATATTTATATGAAGTCACTTTCTCTAAGTTGCTATTATCATACAAAAAATAAGCTTAAAATTTTATAAATGTCTATGGTTTCGTACATATAAATATTTTAATATTTAATTTTAATTTAAATATTCATTTTAATTATAAAATTAATATAACTGCAATAATTACTAGTAGTAAAGGGATGCTTAGTATGTTAGGAATGAATTCTTGCAGTGGGAGCACTCCGTGTTAGGAAAGACATTTCTGAATGAGTAACATAGATCTAGATCGGAGATCCAGGGGCGGACCAGGGTTTGGTTGCAGGGCGATGGCGATGGTGTAGGCGGCCAAGGGAAGGTGTGGATGGCCCAGACCTCTAGCCTGGACTAGGGGTCGGCCATGGGTTTTTTTCTCCCTGCATGATAACCCCTGTTGTTCCCGTGCTGTGGCTACGTGGTGAGGTGGCTCGATAAGGAGGTTTTTCTGAGCTGGAGGCTGGTTGTTGGGGTCTACAAGGGTTAAAGACTGTGGGCCTTTGATGGTGATGGTTACCCTTCTGGTTGAGATGGAGGATCTGGAGATGGTTGATTACTCAAGCGACAGGATGAAAAGCACTGACATTTGGGTGGCGGCAGGTGGAGGGTTGATAGAGTAGATGGTGGATTTCCCCAGAATTGGTCAGGAGGTATGAGGCCCGGCCAGCTTAGTGCCATTAGGTTTGGAAGAGGTTACTTCTCCGTCTGTTTATTTTGCTACTTCGCCTTTGGCACCTGTTCCGGTTGAAATTCAAGGGGAGGCCGCTGTCCAACAGCCAGAATCGTTACTGGATCTCTCGCGGTGGAAGGATGCGGAAGCTTTACTCCTTTGAAATTTAGGTTTTCCGATCCCTGATCAAAGAGGAGGGTCCGAGGTTGTGGAAGGACATGCGCTGGTGTCCCCAGACGGGGAGAATGGACAGGTTTTGTAGGGTAAGAGTCAAGGCGGAGGATCCTCGGAGGATGAGGTGAGGGTGCCGCTGGATGTAGATGAGCAGCCTGGTTTTGGGTCTCCCTGCAGGGACTTCTTTGGCGGATGCCCAGGAGCAGTGGGTGAGTTAGCTAGAAGACAAGCAGGGGTGAGTGGATCACCAAAAAAACAAAGGAAGAACTAGATTAAAACAAAGAAGCTGCGGAATTATGTGGTCGGTGAAGATTTAGCATTGGAGAGTGTTCTAAATATGGTGAATTGTACCCTGGTTGGTAGGGTTTTGGGCAAAAAAATTTACAAAAAAACTGTTCAGGATTGGGCTACGGCGTCGTGGGGAACTCAATTAGGCTATGCTCCAGTGGTTGATATGTTGAATAGAGTATGGTTTGCGGTCAATTTGGAGAAAGCAGGGGACCTTAGCTGGATACAGAACAAATGTTGGCATATTGAGCACTCTCCTGTGCTATTGAAACCATGGAGCCCTTTATTTGATGCCAGCAAAGAAAGGGTCGATATCGTACCTGTTTGGGTAAGATTGCCAGCTATTCCATTGCACTTCTGGGATTTGTATCACTTTAGGAGGATAGGCGATATGCTAGGCACTTTTCTGGAGGTAGATCTATCCTTCTTAGAGACAAGGGAGAAGAAGGTTGCTAGAATCCTGGTAAATATCAATCTCAGGGAGGTATTAGCAGAATCTATCAATCTAGAATGGGGACCGGTGATTATCCCTCAAATCCTGGACTACGAAAATATTCCCTTTCGATGCAGACGCTGCCATGTCTATGGGCATCTGATTTCGGCTTGTACAATGTTGGTGCGTCCTCAGAACGGAAATAGAAGGAAAACTTCTGAGGCTGCGTACAAAGGTACTCCAGAGAGGGTTGCGGGTTCCTCTGGTTCAGCCCAAACCTCTGCGGAAGAGGCGGGCAGCGATCCGTCAGTGGATGAACTGCTCTTTATTGAACCACTGATGGATGAAGGTCTTAAATATCAGCGAGCCCAGGTTACTGAATCGACAATTGGTTTTATTTCAGGGGATCCTTCTGGTCTGAGTACTCCCTCTTTCCCTAATCTGTCAAATGTTAATCTATTCTTGAATAATGTTTCTTTTCTTGGGTTTGATTGGATTGATGGGCTGAGGAAACTTTCCCTTTCGGTTCAGTCCGGTCCCTCCCTGCCGCTCCATGTACTCCTCGACTCTCATGACTTAGCCCTGGGTTTGACTGCTGTTGAATCTACTGCCCTGTCCACAGTACCCCTTCCTGCTTTGGATAATCCCTTTGCTATTGTCTTGACTCTAGAGCCAGAATTTCTCCTTGAAGAATCTTGTCCCTCTCCTCCAGATTCAACAGATTCGGGGTACTTCCTCAGATCTTGTCATAAACATTCCACTGGGCTGGGCAAATCTTCATCGCCGGTGAAAAGGGGACGGGGGAGGAAGACTAATATTTTTAAAGCTCAGTCCAGAGCCAAGGAGGATCTGTTAGGTGGTAAACAACTTTCAATTGAAAAGGCCCTTAGAGAGGAGAAGGCCAAGAAGAAAGGTCGTTAATGAAGATCATGTCTTTCAACTGTCGGGGGCTGGCTGGGCCTGGTAAGAAATCATCCTTCATTAGGGTGCTTACTCTTGAACACCCCGATGTGATCTTGCTACAAGAGACTTTAGGAGTAGGTGAGGTGATTCAGGAAAGGTTGGAAAGTTGGATACCTGGATGGTCCTTTATGTCTCTAGATGCTAGAGGTCATTCAGGGGGCTTGGCGGTGGTTTGGAAAAATAGCCGTGTTAAGTTGAATAATTCTTGGGGTATAGAGGCGGTGTTGGGTGTTGAAATTTTTTCGGAAGAGCTGGGGATGTCTCTTTCAGTGGTTAATGTTTATGGGCCTTATAACAATAGAGTTCCTTTTTGGGATTCTTTTCTACAAAATCCTTTGGTGAATGGTGACTCAGTAGTGATGGGGGGAGATTTTAATTTCTCATTGGGGGACAATGAGGTTTGGGGATCACATGCTCAGGTGGACTCCCTAGCAGGGTATTTTGTTCAGAAATTGGTGGAGAAAGGTTTGCTGGACATTGAGCCTGTTAAATTTAAGCCGACCTGGCGAAATAACCGCAGTGGGGATGCCAGGGTAGTGAAAAGAATTGATCGGTTTTTGGTAGCAGAATAGTTGGTGGACAGATTTTATTCGGTAAGGCAATGGGTGGGCAGTGGGGGTCTCTCTGATCATTTTCCAATTTTCTTTGAAATCAAAAAGGGGCCTAACAACCCTCTGATCCCTTTAAAATTCAACAAACTATGGCTACAGGATGAGACTTTCAAAAATATCTTTCTCACTCATTGGATTCCTATCGAAGGGGATGATGACAGATCGGCTGCCATTCAGTTTGCAGAGAATATAAAAAATATTAAAGTGAAAATCAAAGAATGGGCAGTTGCAAAGAAAAGAAGAGACGATGCTGATTTGAAGAGTATAGAAGCAGAAATACTGATGATTTACGAAGGAGAAGGAGGGGGTTTTTCTTCGCAGGAGTCTAAGGAGGCATTGGAAAGGCTAGAGGGGAGGCGTAGTACACTGCTGTTGGGCAAAAGAAGAAACATGGAGACTCAAAAGTAGGGCTCTCTGGCTAGAATGTGGGGACGATAACACTAAATTATTCCATGCTTATGCTAGAGGAAGGAAGGTGGCAAATACCATCTGGAGTCTTCAGGATGAGGAAGACAATTCTCATGTTACTTTTGAAGATAAGGCCACATGCGAGGTAAACCACTTTCAACGATTGTTCAAAGCCCCCCCACATGCTTCAATTGAAGAGGTAATTAGAATGGCTTAGATTTTTCCTCGTTTTGTGGACGAGGAGGGCAATATGGAACTAATGAAGGAAGTTTCAGAAGATGAACTCAAGGAGGTTCTGGGCAGTTTCTAGAAAGATAAAAGCCCAGGGCCAGATGGATGGACGATTGATTTTTTTCTGGACCTCTTTGAAATATTGGGGAGGGATCTTCTGCAGATGATAGAGGATTCAAGGTCTTCTGGTTGGATCCTGGCTAGTTTCAACTCTACTTTTATAGCACTTATCCCAAAGTTTGATAATGCAACATCTCTCAATGAGTTCAGGCCAATCTCCTTGTGCAACTGCATCTACAAGATTATCTCAAAAGTAATCGCTAAAAGATTGAAAGTTATCCTTTCAGCACAAATCTCAGCAGAACAGTTTGGGTTTTTGGAAGGGAGACAAATCCATGAGGCAATAGTATTAATTCTTGCACATGATCTAGGAACTAAGATTCAATATCATCAAAGAATTATTAACAATTACTCATGAATTGGAAATTTTCAGGAACCAAATAGGTTTCCTCTCTGTATATTATATAAAAAATAAAGGATTGCAATTCCCATGCATGAGCCATAGCTTAACTCAATGAAGAATTCGAATAACTAAGGGACAATTCGAATTTCCATGCATGAGTCTAGCTTAACTGACTCTTTTCCATGCAATACCACTCAGTTAACCACTTGAAAAAAAAACCTTAATTGACTCACCAATCCCTAACTGAAGTTGGAGTGCAATAAATGACTTAATCTGAACTGAAGGAGATCAAACACATGTCATAGAAACCAACCATCAAGTGCTATTACTGCATGACTCCAATAAACCTTGATGAGGTTAACTGAAGCTGAACTGACCATCAGAAGTTGGTGAAGGTGCTTAGTTCACTCCAGTTCATTAAATAATAATAAAATAATCAATAAATAATGATTAAATAATATATTTAATGCATGGAGGCACCTTAACTGACTGTAACTGATTGGTTGAACTGAAAGTAACCCCCAGTTAGCAATTAGGTGCATGAATGTCAACCAGATCACCCCTGGAGTGCTCCAATTAGCCTCCTTGACTGTAGGAATGGCTAAGTTAGCCTCCTTGACTGTAGGTAGGCGTGGGAGTGACTGCGATGATGGTAATTAATGCTCCTTGATGTCAATTAAACTTAGGATAGTGGTTTAACTAGGCCAATTTGAATGAAGAGTGTGTATGATGGTAAATGTCTCCAACACCCCCCCTTAAGCTATACTCAGGAAGAGTTAGAAAACATTAAAATTCTAGGGCCCTGGAAACAAAGGCCATAGGTCTCCCTGTATAATAAAGCAACTGAAACAATGCTCAAAACAAACTAAGCGAGGAAAAGAGGGAAAACCCAGTGGGAACAAAACCCCCCCTCAAGCTGAACACTGAAAGTAGTCTGGATCACCCTGATGAACTCACCCCCAACAGTGAACGTAGGTAAGTGAACTTATTTTCTGAAAATCTCTTGGTGAAGATGTCTGCAATCTGCTCATCAGTAGGGCAGTATTGCAGAATGATGGTCCTGTCATGCACTAGCTCCCTGATGTAGTGCATGTGAATCTCTACATGTTTGGTCCTCTGCCTGGTAACTGGATCCGTGGATATCTTAATAGCACTCTGGTTGTCACAGAAGAGAATAGTGGACAAAGTACTACCAAGATCAAACTCTGAAAGAATGCCTTGCAACCAAACTGCTTGGATGCAAGCATTCACCGCTCCTCGATACTCGGCCTCTGCTGAAGATAGTGCTATGGCAGCCTGCTTTTTGCTTGACCAGCAAATAGGGCCACCACCAAACATGAATACATATCCGGAAGTTGACTTCTGATCAATAGAATCACCCACCCAATCGGAATCTATGTATCCAACCAGCTCTAGCTCGGAATCTGCAGCATAGTGAATGCTGTAGGTCCTGGTTCCCTGAATGTACTGGAGGATCCGCTTGGCTGCCTTCCAATGA
>LPNX010307841.1:217070-263699 GCA_001517045.1 Pseudotsuga menziesii | reverse complement strand
AAAGTTTGTGTCGTCAAATCGGTTGACGAGGGAGTAGGGGCGGAAGAAATCATATAAATGGTATTAATCTCTTCGGAATGGGAAGAGACCGGGGGGTGGGTTTCCTCAATGGTGGGTTGGGTTGTCTCAAGATCCAGATTGTTCATCTCAAAGAGAGCTGCTCTGTACTCGGGGAGATCGGGACAGTGAATGGTGTAATGCCCGTAAACACCGCATATGGCACAGGAGTGGTTAGTGCGCAGGGATTTGTCGCGAGGCTTAGGGGTTGAGTCTAGATGGACAACCGGGATAGTGGGGTCGCCGTCAAGCGTTTGCATGTACTCCTGTAATGCTGGTAAATGAGGACATAGGTGAGTCGCATGGCCCAACTCATCGCACAGCGCGCATTTGGGAGGGGCGCGGAATACAGGGGGGTTTTTTACTGTCTTAGGAAGTGGGACAGCAGTGTAAGGTTGGGGGCCTCTGCCCCCAGTGGGTTTGGTGAAAATAGGGGGTGGTTTCGCGGGGGTTGACGGGGTAGCGACACCGGGAGGTGGTCGACTAGTAGTGGCAATGGGTTGCACTGGTTGCAGGATGACATCTGGTGTTGGCGGACGAACTGGAGGCGAAAGATACCAAACGGGTAATCCTAGGGTTAAACCAGGGAGGCTAAGGGTAGCCATGACTGGGGCGCTAACCACTCCTGAAGGAGGGAAGAGGAAAGGTATGGTATGTATGGGTGTGGCACCAATGTGGCTAGGTACCAAAGGGGGTTGAGGCAACAACGGTGGTTGATTACTAGGAGTTCGCGTATTATGGGACAAGGTACATATGGCTTCGGAGGTGGAGCCATATGGGTTCCGTCGGGTTTGGAGGTTAACCTCATCGGAGGACATCATGAACAAGTGGTGGGTACCTGAGTCAAGCACGGGTTGATCAGGAGCAGCGTAAGTGATTTGGTGTTGGGTAGTCGCGTTGGCTTGAGGGGGAGCCAACGGTTGAGTGTTCACTACGCCTTGGGTTGGTAAGGGGTTTTGCAACACCAAGGGTGGCTGCAGAGGTTGTGGGGGGTTGGGTGGTGCTTGAGGAGCAGCCTGTCCTTGGCGTAGCTTATCAGCAGCCAAAAGTTGTTGAACTCGCTCCATATGTGGACAAAAGTGTGTGTAGTGGCCATAGACCCCGCAAACAGAACAAGGGAAGTTGGTTCGCAGGTTGGGGTTTTTAGCCTGCTTGGGCGGGCGATTGGGGTTTTGGTTGGTGGGGGCTGCGTTATCATTAGCACGGGGATTAGGGTGTTAGCCAGCTTGCTCGGTCTGCTGGTTGTTCCCACGATTTCGGCTCCTGCCGCGGTTTTGTTGGCCCTGGTTGCGTTGGTTATTCTGGTTTTGTGGCGGGTTTTCTTGGGCGTAAACCTGCCCTTGGGTAGTAGGTGGATTTTGAGTTTGCGCAGGTGCGGGAGCAGGCTGTGGTGGATAGTATGGAGGTGGAGGCTGCACTGGCGCGGCTACTTGAGGGGGCTGTTGATAGTGCTGTGGAGCGGGTTGTGGGTTTGCCGCAGGGGCTGGCTGTGGCTGATAATAATGAGGTTGGGATTGTGGCGGCGCAAGAGCTGGTGCAGCCTGCTGGTGATAGTATGGCTGAGGTGCGACCAGGGAGGGGTGAGTGGGAGTCATATTTCCGAAACACTGAGGTGGACATGAAGGTCCGTGGGTATGGTGTTGATGGGGCATGTGAGCATACGAGTTGGTTGCTCTGGGCTGTGATGTAGCCCTCGAAAGTTCAGGTCCAGGAGTAGGACGGGCGAGGGAAAAGGGATGAGGCTGTGAAGAGAGACGGCCAATGATGCCATCGGCAGCGTGGGATGCCCCCGGCGCATCGTGATGTGAGGGATCACCTCGAGGGGCGTCCAGGATGATGGTGTAAAGATAACCCGACTGGGCGTAAATGAGATCAAACTGCTGGGCTTTAAAGATAGCCTCTTCCTCCGACTGGGGTCTTTCGGCTACCACATCCTTAGCAATGAGCGGAAGGAGGGACTTGAGGAACCAATCGAGGAAGATCCGGTCATCTAGCTTGATTTTGCATAGGCTATGGCGTCGCCGCCATTCATGGATGTGGTCGGTGATGTGAGTAGCCGTGTTCTGTCTGCATGATAGAAGGATCTCGACACCCGCTTCATAGCGAATAGGTAACTGGAAGAACTGGAGGAAGGTCGAGGCCAGGGACGTAAAGGTAGTGTGGGTTCCATGGGGTTGCTCGATATACCATTTAGCAGCTGAGCCAGTGAAAGTGCGCTGTAATAAACGGAGGCGAATGGAGTCGTCTACTATGGAATTGGAGGAACACCATAGATGGAAGGACATGATATGGTTCTGTGGGTCCTCACCTGCCTTACCCTCAAACTTAGGGATGTCAGAGGGGAGCTTGGTAGGCATGTGGGGCCACGCAGGGTCGTGCCGGATGGGGTCGTTGGTTAACCTGGCTAGGTCAGGGAGGTTGAGGCTAGCCATATAGGGCAAACTGGATGGAGGGTGTGACACAGTAGTGGGTTGGACCACGTTGGGGCCCATGCCCCCAGGTGGAGGGGTGAGGTGAGGGATGTTACCCCCAAGTGGGGGAACTATGGTGGTAGGAGTTACTAATGGAGTAGGTATGGGTATTCCTGCCATGGGAATAGGTACGGTGAGGGGAATGGTGGATGGGCCTCCTGTGGAGGGTATACCCATGATAGGTGTAGTAACTGGTATAGTGGCGGATGTACCACTGGTGGTCCCTATAATGGAGGGGTTGGGATTCACGCCAGCCATGGGGCTAGTGGGGGTAGTGTAAAGAGTGTTCTCGAAATCTGGTGACGAGGTCCTGTGCCGCTAACGAGTGGAGTCAAGTGACAAGGCTCAAGATCTACGGTGATGACGGGTGGTGTCAAGTGAACCGTGCTGTGGGGGCTCGCCTCTGAGGCGACGAGAATGTCTCGGAGAGTCAATGGTGACAAGTGGTTTTCAAATATGTGGGTTGTGGTGTCGAAAAAACAACTCAAAAATCCTAATGCAACCGTGTGTGCAAAAGGAGAGCTCGAAAAATAAGGCACTCAGGCCAAAAAGCAACTCAAAACACCTAGTGTAACTGCGTGCTACAATAGGCGGAGTGTCAAAAAAGTGGTCAGAATACCAAGAAGCAGTCGGTTTCCTAAAAAAGAAAAATCGGTGGACTCACTAGACCAAGAGGAGGTAAGGGAGAATGCAAACACCTAGCTAATGGTATTATGACTCAACTAAGTATATCCTCTGCAAGGTGATGAAATCCAAGTCAGACAATATAAGTAGGAAAGTCAAATGGCTAAAGTATCCCCCTACCGGGAGGGACACCGGGTATGCAAACCTAGAAGTATGGCAACTAAGATACCTCGTTCATGACACGTCCAGAAAGGTGAATCTGCCGCTTGGTCCTTTAACCGAAATATTCCCTATACAAGGATATTCAGGTAGCCCTTCAGTTACTGAATGGATTTCGGTATTCCACTCAGACTTCCGGAACCAATCTCACGACTTCAACCCTCCTAAGGGAGAGACCCTCTGACAAACCGGTGGTGACCGTGTCAAAAAATACTAGGGGATTTTGGTTCCCTAAAGGACAACAACTATGTCTCACGTGTAAATAACCGAGGGGTGTTATTGGAAGCCTATCCCCCCGATCCTACCTAACTACAAGATTCTTTTTGTGTTCCTCAAATGAGGTTATAGTGTTGGTTGAGTTAAGTAGATTTTAGGTCTCACTTTGAATTAGGGGACAGATTGTGTGCATGTGAGGTTATGAATCCAAAAATAGTTACTCAATGACAATAACAATGTATGAAAAACTGTAAAAACTTTTACCATGCAAAAATTATTATTATTATTATTTTTTTTTGACAATGCTAAAAATTTAAACAATGCTGGAAACAAGGAACAGAAATGGCTGCAGGTCTGCAAGTGGTACAGGTGGTTGTGCAAGTGCAGGAAAAATGGAGGCAAAGAGGCTGGGTTTCGGCGCGGAAACAAGGTCAAAAAACAGTTCGCGGACCGCGGGTATGGGGCGGACTCGCGCGGTCGGACCGCGGGTTGGAAGGCAACAGTCGCGCGCAGATCGCGGGTTTGAAGGAAACAGGCGCGGTCTAGGTCGCGGGTTTCGGGATGACAGCGGCGGTCGGAGCGCACCTGTGTAATGAACAGGCGCGGTCGGATCGTGACTGTGGGCGGAAAAAACGCGGTCGGGGCGCAGGAAAAAAGGATGACAGCGGCTGGCTGGTCGCGGGTTAGGGCCTGAAATGCGCGGTCGGGCCGCGGCTGCGGAAGGAAAAAACGCGGTTTCCGGCGGCCGAAAACGACAGCCGAAAGTACAGTACGGAAAAATAACTTAAAAAAGACAGCGGAGTCGCCAAAACTGTAGCTAGGGTTTTCACCCTAGCTTGTGCTGATGAGCACCTACTAAGGAATCTGGAATCCTTAGTAGCAGTTCAATGATGTAAACAAAGATAAACTAAAACAAAGACTAAGCTAAAGCAGTAGAAAGTAAATATGAAGCAAAAACAATAAAGAAATGTATAATGGTGATTTTATTGATATTACCTCCAATGAGGAGGTTGGTGGAGTCCGTTGCGCTGGTCCGATGTCGATGCCTTCGAGCTCCAAGCTGCTTCTTTTCCTTTTCCGGTGGTGGAAATGGGCCAAAAGAGTTCTCAATGGTGAAAGTAGCTTGATGGTAAGCTAGGGTTTCGAGAATAATTTCGGCAGAGGCAGGATGCTTATGACTGTGGATGTGAAATGAGGGGTCTCCACCACTTATTTATAGTTTTTTAGTGGTGGAGTGGCCCATAGTTTTGGAAACCATATGGTTTAGGGCAGCTTGTTTAGGGTTTTTCCTCCTTTTCCTCATTATTTTTATATTTTTTCTTCCCTTTTGGGGATTTTGCTATTTTTAGAGGAATTTTGGACATTTTTGGAGGAAAAAGGGGGTTTTTTGGCCTTTTGGAGGCATTTTAGGCCTTTTGGAGGCTTTTTAGATGGTTTTATGGCCTTTTAGAGGCATTTTAGGCCTTTTGGAGGCTTTTTAGTGGGATTTTCAGGGAAATATGGTAGGCAGATAGACAAATGAGCCATGTAATGGGGTAGATGAGGTAGTTAACCTTTTTTTGGTGTTAACACTCAAATAAATTAGTCAAATTTATTTTATTAAGAGGTATAAAGTCAATAGGAAAATCTTTATTAAATGTTTTTAGGCTCATTTTAATGAGTTCTAACTTGTAAATATTTTTAAAAGAACTTTGGAGTTAGTATTTATTTCAAAAAACCTGAAACATAGGTTTCTGTAGCTAAGCATTGTTCCAAAACGGTCTCTAATCCACCTTAAGCAGACTTTCAGCAGCTAAGACCAAAATTTCAGGGCGCTCCAAGCCACAGAAATTGGCGTTTTTACTATGAAAAGTCATCATTTTCAAATGATGATTCTGAGAATGGAGAATCATTTTGCAAAAAGATCGGAGTTTTTTTTCTTAACATGTCAAAGAAAAATAACCTCTCTCAGTTTTCCTATAGGTGTCACAGATTGTGATAATCAAATCCATCTTTGAGCCCTAAATTTCAGATCTCATAATTCTCCTGTTTGAAACATGTTTTTGAAATACATATGTTGGGAAAATGAAAATGAATCTCAAATAATGGAGAGAGGATTTTTCTCATAACAAACCAATATACAAAAACCTCTCTCATGTTTCCAAAATATGTTTTTATTTGAGATATATAGGTCAATATCGGAGCATCATATTTCCATAAATTTCTGCATTTTCCAGCCACCTCATGAATTCAGATTTGAGATAGGAAAAGAGGTTATCAGATCCATGTTTTAAGGATCTTTAAACTTATTTGTAAAAGATTATTTAAGATCATTGAAGAATTATTGTAAAGTGTTCAACTTTTAGAGACTTTTTTTAGATATTGTAAGCTCAAGCTTCTCATTTCATGATCAGTAATACAAGCTTCTTTTGCCATTACTTGTTCATATTTTCATCTTCTTGTCTATTCTATACTTGCATATGAATGTAAAATTCTTAGTTCTGTTTGTCTGATGTTTGATAACTGTCAACTTGTCAATACATCCATAAACTAGAATTTGCAAGTACTTTAATTGGTTTATCTGGCCATTCATATATACTTTGTGTGTATGTTTTTGCTAGTAAATTAAGTGTTCTTCATACATTCATTTATTTAGAACTCTTTGAACAATGATAATTAAAATCCTTTTCAATATGGTTGTGTTTATGCATGTCTTGAGTGAGTGAGGTTTGATTTAGTCATCTGACTTGATCCATTTGAGTGAATCGTCGTGAAAATAATTAAGCTACCAGGCATATTTGAGCTGCAACCTAGAAGAGTTTCCTGGAGAGCTAACACACTCTTTCATAGGAAAATTTAATTGTCTAAAATCTATAGGGAGTGGAAACACTGGGACAAGAGCCTCTGATGCAAAATGGGTTTAAGAGGTTGACTTGTTGGAGTACTGAAGAGGCTTGCTAGCAGTGGGTACCGACCTATGCTATGACTAGGTAAGCCCGACGGGCTATTGAACAAGCCTAGATGAAAGAGGGGAATATACCTAGAGAGGATAATCTATGCAAAGTATATGGTTCTTCTATGTCTCAATGTATGGAATTGTTTGTAAGTTTAGCTAGAAAGGAGTATATAGGGTTAGGTTTTGGTAAATGAACATAATCTATCTGCCATTTCAGAATGTTTTTAAGTTTCAGTTAAGACCCTGTTTTCTAATTAATACTATACCTAGGATATTACTATGCTAGAAATGGGACCCATTGTTACAGAGAAAATTTTTTATGGCTTTGGGTGTACCACAACAAACAGAGAAACCACAGAAATCAATCCCTTCCCAATATGCAAGAGAAATAAAACATCTACCACTAAAGGATCTCGAAAGATACCTTATTCCTGATGATTGATGTAGATCCCCGTTGAGCTTTTTCCAATCCCCCTTGTGTTAGAAATTTTCTCTCTCAACAACAGCAAACAAGACAAGCATGCTATATAATGGTGTTAGACCTACTCTAGCATATATATAAATAATGTATAAGAAATTAAAAGTATCCATGGATTCAATATTCATTTAAATGCACATCATTGGACAAGAAAAGATATTTCTATTAATATAAATCAAATATTACACGAGTGACAACCTCTGTCGACACGTTTGTGAACCGGAGAAACTGAGTCCTCCACCTAGACCTCCACCACCTCAATCCTCCATATCTCGATATCAAGATCACAAGCAAAGGAAATCTTGGGAAGAACACAAAGTGCTCCAAGGTACAAAGGGATGTAGACTCAAGTATAAACAAGCTACAACAACAATGGACTATAGTTTTCTTGCTCTTCAATTCATTTTCTCTTCAATGTATCCAAAACGGTTCCTTATATAGTGCTTCAATGGGGTAATGGAAGGTCAAATCCAAGTGATCTAGAGGCATATGGAAGGTCAAGAGACAAGTGACTTGGATCCACATCAAGAAAAACTACAAAAAATTTGGCCTTTTTGTACACATACCGATGTACACATGTTTAGGGGTAATATCTGCGTATATACACGAGAAAGGGTTTAAAAGTCACGTACAACAAATAATGAGTGTTTTTAGGGATGATATTGGAAACATGAAAGGTACAAAAATAGTCCATGGGGTCCAAAGAGTCTACAGAGGGATAGGGAAGGCCATAAAAGTGTGATCAACCATGTGTGGTAAAATCAGCTATAGCAGATGCCCCCTAATGTGTGAGGTCAGAGGGGTAACATGATGGCCGATATACATTGCAAATCCATCCCAGAAGTGGAGTGATGAAGAACTAGGTGGAAGAACCAGCCATCCAATAGTATAATACAATAATGAAACTCTGCACATGACTGTAAACACATATAGCAATCCCGGATACATAAGAGTACAATGGCCATGAATAGGCATGATATACAAACTGTGACATGTGTGGCCATCGCCATGTACAATATACAATATATCAGAATCTTCATGATGAAGATATAAAAAGGACCAAGATCTCCATGAAAGCTAAAGATATACCATGGATCAATATCTCCATAATGGCTGAAGATATCTGACATACACTGGAATCAAGTCATGAGAGTTGAAATCTCATGAACACTGGCACGATCAAGGAGGTAGCATATAAGAAATGCCACCAATATGGAAAGTATTCTACACAAACCGCTACAAGTACATGTCCTACTATGTGAATAGAGGTCTCAAGGTCAAGCATAGTAGTCCATCATATGATTACCAGTCATTGATGTATAATGTTAATAGATGTGATATCACCCACCGATAATGAAAATGGGAATCAAGGTACTAGAGTGCAATCTCAAAAGTGTGAATAAATGTGTTGAGGTTGAACACTTGGCAGAATCTATTGATCAGGGGACATTGATGTATTCCCAAAAAATGTCGATGGTGAGAGAAACTACCACTGATGACTGTAAGTATTAAGGCACTCAAATTACTCTAGACTCCTATCCTAGAATAAATGCTCTGAAGTCGATGGGATGGAATCCACTGGAAGGAGGGAATTAAGACATCTCCCATCAACCAAAACAAGGTACTCAGCAACACTGTATAATGTGGAAGGACTCGAACAAGATGTGTAGGAACCAGTAATAGTATCGAGAATGGATGACATGCAAAGTCAAGACAAATGAAGAATGGCCAACTCAAGCTTCAACTTCCTTCAAACAAGAGCATAAAGGTGAATGGTGATTGAATGTAGGAAGCATAGACTCAATATACAAAACTGGGACATCTCTGTGATGCATGAGGCATCGACAGAGGCTCCATAGGGACTAGAAGCTTAACCAGTCGATGGAGGTAAACTCAAAGATACGAGTACAACTCCTAAACTCAAACTACTAACCCAACCAATGGATGTGATATACAGTGCTCTATTCGAAGGAAACACGACTCGGCTGCTGCCAAAGATAACATCTTTCCCTGACCGACTTTTTGGTTTTTTGATTTTTGTTTTGGACTTTTTTAGATATTTTGAAAAGATTGAAAAAGAATAAAAGTGCTTTATAGTTACAAATCTAGGAGGAGATGAGTGTCAATGGGAAAAAAAACTAGTTCCAAGTAGTGGAACATACATATGCTCAATGCAAGGGAACATGTGCAGGATAACGACGCTTGGGGGAAAGTCCCCTCCTGGTAAAAAATGGGGAATCAAGCTACAAAAGGTATATAAAATGGCTTTGCTTGGCTAGACATGAGACAAGCTTGGGCTATATAGTTGATAATAAAAGTCGGGGAAGCTGGCATAAGGCTCAATAAGGAAAGAAAAACTCATGATAATGAAATTACATCTTGACATATACAAAGGAGTCTCAGGAAAAAGGGCAGCATAAAGGTCAAGAGGAGTATGAAGCTCTTGCTCAAAGTCATGGTGGTACTATGCAAAGTACTCCCACACCCTAAAGGAAAAATGTCGGCATGTGAACCAAATGCAAAACATGATCTAACTAGGGTACCCATGTATGGTAAAGCTCTACCATTCACAACCTGTCACTTCTAAAAGCAGCAAGAAGGTTCCATGACAAGATGGAATGGGTTCGTACCTAAGGTTAAAATGAAATGGTCATAAGATCATGCAAAATGCAAACGGACGTGAAACCTAACCTATATGCCAATTTAGACATCATACATGTAGTAGGCATGAACAAATCAAAGCCACATTCAAAACACACTCCAAACGGACTCCTACATCATCAAATTAGTTCAAATGTTCCAAAATGGTAAAAAACTATAGAAAGTGGGTAAAAATTTCAAATTTTTTCTATAAATAGTAAAAAATTTAAAAAATTTCATATCATTTGAAATTTTTACCCAACACAGTGGATTTTAGTTCAGAACTTCTGAAGCGAATTTCGGGAGCATCGTCTGGCTGAATCTCTCCCCATTTGATCCAGGTAGGTTCTCATGCCCTTCCTCTTCCTGTTTCATGCAATTTTTTTGATGTTTCATGGTCCAATTAATTTTTTAAGCCGTCCATAATTGTGCATTTTGGCCCACACGGAAATCAAGGTTTTTTCTGCATATAGGGCTTTCCATACGTGAAAAAAGAACCCATAACCACATACATACAAGGATATTTTGAGAACAGTCACGTATAGGGCCACAAATAAGGTTTTCAAAGGAAATAACTGATAAAAATTTTGGTTTTTTGTGTAGGATGGTGTTAGAGTGGAGGGAAAGAGAGCATGGTGATGTGGAGGAGACCGTGCAAGGTGATCTTATGGCACAACAAGCATTACAGGCATGTGTTCTATACAAGTTTTGGTGTCTTGGAAGCCTGAGGGCCAAACCAAGACTACTCCAGCTGCTAGTGAATTACTAGGATATAGAATCTAAGACATTTCAGATTGATGGGATGTCGCTCAGCATTGAGGTTGAGGACATATACTTTATCACTGGTTTGTCCCGTTGAGGAGAGATGGTGAATCTCTAATCTCGTGGGCTAGGAGGCGGGTTGACTACTGACGAGTATAGAGCTGTGTACTGCTTTCTGGAGATGGAAAAGGTTGGGAGTCAAATCTCGACAAACTCTATCCAGATTCTGGGACTGAAGGCCATACTATTGGCATTAGGTAGGATTGCGGGATTAACTTCACTCCACCAAGCCTCGTGGCCAATGATGTTCTATGCGGTGGAGTGTATGAGACCTACAGTGTATGACTGGATCATGACACTGTTGAGCAACATGAAACAACAACTTAGTGATTGCAAATGGGAAGGGTGCAGAACTTTGGGTTCGGTAGCATACTGAGCACGTTCTTCTTTGAATGGCTACCAAGGCTAATCCCTAGAGTGGAAATTGTTTCACACAGAGTTCGGGATCTAGCCCAATGACATTGGGAAAATGTTATGCGTAGACTAGGTGGAGGTAGGGTGGCTAACCCCTACCTTGCAGACTTCTTTCCATGGTGGCGAAGACAGATCATCGCCATAGATGAATACCCCTATGCAGGATAGACTTTCACGGAGATCTAGATATGCCACTGCCACTAGGAGTAGATAATGGCGACATAGGTAACGAACCCCAAACCCACTTTTTAATTTTTTGAATTATTTAATTTTTTTTGTGTTTTTTGATATATTGACTCAAAAGACATATTTTGTGTGTGACGACACATAGTGACAATCTGTCATTTGTATGCAGATGTAGAAATAAGGTGGCCAGAAGGATTCCCTCATCATCGACAGAGGGGAAGAGGAGACGATATCATGGGTGCATATGCAGAGCGAACGCTCCAAAGCATTCACACGAACTTTGTTCACTTGACACACAGGATACCCATGGCGCAAGTTGAGGACTTTCCTAAGGCCATGCATCGTCAGGTGGTTGGTGTACCATGAGCATGGGTTTGACTCTTTCGATGGCTAGATAGAGCCGTAGTGCTATATCATGATCAGAACCCCCCTCCTCCTTAGGCTTAGAGACCTAAGTGTATTCATTTTTGTATGACCGTGTATTATATTTTGGTGGCTCGGAAGCCCCAATTTTGTATATGACACTTATGTATTATAACGTCACTTTTTGGATATGGATGAAAAACTTTTGTGATGATCAATTTTATTTATATTTACATGTGTGTAAAATGTATGTTTGTGATATGCTTATGGTCTATGAAACAAATTCCAATCTAACACATAGTTAGCATATGAGTCAGCAGCTTGATTAAAAAATCTTGGAACATGAATGTATGTTATATTCTCAAATTGTCATTCTAGCAATCTCACACATAAGAATCTCCGTAATAATGTCAGATCCCTAATACGATACAAGCCATTAAGCTGTGAAACCATTAACTGTGAATCAAGATGTACCTCAAGAGAGAGAACACCATGTGAAATGGCATCACGCAATAACTCAATAATGACACTATATTCAACAACATTGTTCAAAGAAGGCCATAAGCATATTCCTCCTGAAGAAAATACTTGACCCGTAGGAGTATAAATCACTAAAGCAGCCAAAGCTGAGTTTTGAGTGTGGTGGATAGCACCATCAACGAATCCTATGTAAACGTAAGACTCCATCGACATCTACCATAAGAAATGAAAGCTAATCAACAAACCTGATCACCATAAGAAAACCTAACTATGAAATTCAAAAACTGTACAATAATATACAACAATCATCCCTGGCTGAAGATCATGCATAGTATTTTTTGAGATAGAGCCCATTTCTAGGCTCCTCCAAGGCTGTCCCTTCATAATCAACCAGCTCATAAGCGCCTTTCTATAAGACCCATTTAACCACGTAAGGACCATACCACATGGGATTAAACTTCCATGCCCCCAAGGGTTCTTTAGCTTGATCCCACAAAAGGACCAAGTCACCTTGATTAAACCTCCTTGGATGGACATAATTATCATACTAGACCTTGACGTGACACTTGTTAATATCCAGAGCCACTAAGGCATCTCAGAGCTGCTCATCAAGTTGCTCTAAGTGGACCAAACATTCTTCCAATGAAGAAGTGTCTGGTAAAATATCTACAGCTAGCTTCAGAGAAGGGATTTCGTATTCAATCAGTAAAATTGACTCCACCCCATCCACAAGCTGATATGGAGAGAAACCGGTGGTAGTCTCAACCATGGTTCTATAGGCCCATAAAGCAGGATACAACTTAATATTCCAATTGGTATTTCTTCATGTGATGGTTCGCTGGAGATTAGACTTAAGTGATTTATTCACTACTTCAACCTATCCATTCACTTGAGGGTAATAGGAAGATGAATGTTCTTGCTTATACCCTAACTTGGAGACCAACCATTCCATCATTTTATTCTGAAATTTCCCACCATGGTCAGTGACAAGCTATTTCAGAATACCAAATCGGGTGATAATCTGGTTGAACATGAAATGCGCAGCTGTCTAACCGTTGGATTTAATTGTGGGCATAGCCTCTGCCCATTTCGTGAAATAATCAACAGCCACTATAATGTGATGATGTCGCCCAACCGAAGCTCGGTTGCAATCCATAAAGTCAATCCCCCACTTGGTGAAGGGATTGGAGGTGACAATAGGATGTAATGGGGCTAGATGCAAGCCCATATTGCATGAAAAAACATGGCAAGGGTGGCACTTCTTGATCGCATTAACGCAATATTTGAAGATGGATGACCAAAAATATCCTACTCTAAATATTTTTTGGGTTGTAGAAAGCCCAGATAAATGACCACCACACCCCCCTGCATGGCAATCATTCAGCACAACCTCAACCTCATCATGGGTTAAACAACGACGTAGAATGGAATCTACCCCATGATGATACAAAGTGTTATCCACTATAAGGTGGTTCTTAGCTACATGACGTAATCGTCATCACTCATCCCATGAAAGGTGAGTAGGGACCTTCAATGTTTGCAAATATACAATGATATCACCGTACTACGGGTCCAAAGTTGAGATAAGGAAAATATGCTCATTGGAAAACGTATCCTCATAAACATCCTCCTCCTCCAAACTTGGAAAATCAGATATGAGCTTCACAAAGATAAAAAAATTCTTCGATTTTGCTGAAACGAACTCGAGATCAAACTCTTGCAAAATGAAAATCCATTTATTGTATTTTCCCCCAATCATCCTTCTAGTAAGGACGAAATGAAACGGATTGACATGAGCTATGACCAAAGTTTGGTGAAGAAGAATGTAATGACTCAAATGTTGGACCGCATGAACGGTGGCTAAGGCAAGCTTCTACACATGGGAATAATGGATTTCTACATCAATAAGGTTCCAACTCAAATAATATATGACATACTCATGGAGCTCCTCATCTTCTTGAACCAAAACCATATCGACCGTCTCCATGGACGCGGCCACATAAATCAAGAAATCATGGCTATAGTCAAGTGGACTAAGCATGGGGGTCGTTGCTGAGGCTCGCTTAAGAGCATCAAAGGACTCCTAGGCTCATTCATCCTAGTAAAAAGAAGTGTCCTTCTTCAAAAGATGGATAAAGCCTTCAGTCAAATTAGAAAAATTAACCACAAATATCTGCAAGAAGTTTTCCATACCTTGTAAACACTAAAGATGTCTAATATTATGCGGGGAAGACAATTGAAATATTGCCTCAAACTTTAAGGGATCGAGTCTTATACCCTCCTTCGACACGATGAATCCTAGCAAGCAACCAACAGTCATGCAAAAGATGCACTTATGAGGAATTAAATGGACCTGGTAATGACGACATCTTTCAAATACTAATCTCAAATGATATGGATGCCACACCCTTAGACGAGAGTGAGCAGTGAGATCATCCAAATACACTTTGATAATTATTTTGAGATCATGAAAAATTAAGGTCATAGCCCGCTGAAATGTAGCGCCAGCATTTTTAAGGCCGAAAGGCATCTACTGATATGAAAAAGTACCCTAAGGACAAATAAATGTGGTATTATGTTAATCCTCGGGCTTAATCTAAATCTAATTATATCCGAAAAAACCGTCCATAAAGGAAAATACCTCACTCCTGGCACACTCGTCCAAAATCTGATCAATAAAAGGTGTGGGGAAGTTATCCTTAGGACATATGCGATTTAAGTCATAGAAATCAGTGCATATACAGATCGCTCCCTGCTTCTTATCTACCAGAATGGTATTTGAAACCCACTCCGTTAAGGGAACGAGATAGATAAAACCAACTTTCAAATTTTTTTCTATCTCAACCTTAATGGCGGGTGCTTTTCTAGGATTCACCACACGCAAATGTTGTCGAACCGACTTCGCATTCGGATAGGTTTTGATCTCATGTTCAACAATACGAGGGTCGATACCTGGAATCTCATCATACAACCATGCAAAGATGTCCCGAAACTCTTTAAACAATGTAGTATACTCCTTGATCTCATCAAGGGAATACTCCGCCCCAATGTAGACATTCTCAACCTTGCCAAGATCGCGAGAAATATTGATAGGAATAGTTGGTGATAAATTTTCCATGTTACCGTCAGCCATCTGACCAGGAGAGATAAATGGAACCATGGGCCTACCAATATTCTCAATAAGAATCTCCCTAAATTCATCATGCTCCACATGGTTGAGCTCAGGAAGAAAATATGATCGATGATGCAACTCTTCTGAAGGTGGCTCAACCAGACATGGCCTCAATAATGGCTTCATCCGATGGAAAAACATCATCAAGGAAATCATGTGTGTGAGATGACTTAATTGCCCATGCAGACAACACATATAGGTCCTCCTCCTCCATCCACAAAGAGGAAGGACTAGGATCTACAACATGATCAAGATTCACTTGATATGCTATCATCCTTACAGGAAATGGCACATCCATTTCAATATGTCCAACCAAAGAACTCGGTGAAGGAAGGATCCAAGGGTCCTCCATATGGGTGGTGTGAAAAGACAAAATTCATTGAGGATGAAGACCCACCAAAACTAGACCCAATCATAAGCATGGGCACAGAACAACTAAAGGTTCCCATAAGAGAATGATACATACCCATGCCCACACTCCCAGTTGCCGGCCGAGGGTTGATAATCGGGGATAGCAGTTCCTGATGATGTATTGACACATAGATTTTGGAATGACATTTGATCAATCGTACCAATATTCACATTAAACAGAAAGAATATCACTCAAAAAAGGGAGGAATCTATGGCTTGCATACTATACATCCAATTATGACCCAGTAAAAGATTATAGTCAAGGGGTGCATCAACCACTTCGACCTCAATCGCAATGGTCTTCCCTCCAAATTGGACTTTTAGAGAAGGAATAATTCCGTGCAGCCGAAATGATCTACCATTGAAATCTATCAACATGGTAGCAGATTGAGACAACTAGGGAGAACCTAAGCCCTTCCAACATGACAAAGACATCACAGAAGCAACAGTGCCTTCATCAATGATAGTGCGTTTGACGGTATTATTAAGACACTCTACATGAATCAAAAGAGACACGTAGTAAGGAAAGAGAGGTTTTACTCCCATGGTTTCAAATTTGATAATGGAAGAAGAGCTATCATCACTAACCCCAAGAGAAGACAACAAAGGCATCCTCTGCGGAGGACAAGTCTGAAGCACTTCAAGCGTGGACATCACAAATGGAATCTAGCCCAAATCCTTGACAACTAAATAGTTTTTGGTGGCTCGGCATTAGGATTGTGCCCTAAACGCTTTAGGAATCCCTTAGTAATGCGTGGCTGAGCTTCAGGTTTATCCGTAGGTTTTTCGATACGCGAAGGGTTCTCAGGTGGAGAGGGTTCTTTCCCAAGGCCTAGTTGTGACAAACCATAATCTTTCATACTAGTCACAACCTTAGCAGCACTCATCATATTGATGCATCCATGACCACTATTGGCTTCTGGTGGATTTTAATTCCTGCTGATGCATAATTAGGATCAATGGTCCTTGAGTTTATATTTTGATTTTTGGGTAAGGGATTCGTTAACACAGCTGGTCCCTATGCTATGAAGCTCGAGGCATATTCTATACGAGGGCACATGTAAGTGAGGTGGTCATCCTTACACAACTTACAAGGAAAATTCACCTCATGTTTAGTCTTCTTGTACCCCCCAACATTACGAGTGTTCTTGTCATTATTATTAGGATTTTCGTACTTATTCCCACCCTTACAGTTATTTTTTTTTTCTCCTTATTCCTTCCAGGCTGCTGATTTCCCTTCAGGTTCAACGATTGCATAAAAAGTACACTCACCAATTGGGTAGGTTAAGATGAAGCTGTGGCTTGTCCCAACGCAGACTGGTTAATAAACAATTGGCTCACTTATTTCATGACTGAATCTGTAGGTTTGGTACTTGTAGAGCCCAAAATACCATCAACATGTGGTCCAGGATTGATCTTGGGATCGAAGCTAGATCGTGGAGCGTTAGGTATAATCTCATACAAAATTCCAGATTGAGCGTAGATCATATCCAACTCTTGTTCCCTAAAGATTGCTTGTTCCTTGTTTTGAACTTCGGATGTAGAAACATACTTTGCGATGTAAGGTAACAATGATTTGAGGAGCCATTCAAGGAGAAATTCCGATGGTATAAAGGATTTAATAAACTGCTTCCATCTATATTGCTGTTGAATGTGATCTAGAATGTGTGTGGCTTTATCTTACCAGAAGGTCGACAAGAGTTTGGTATCAATGTCGTAACGTATGGGTAGTTGAAAGTGGTTAAGGAAAGTTATGGAAAGGTCATCAAATAAAGTTTATGCCCCCCTTGGTAACTCTATATACCATTTCTCCATAGGCCCCTTGAGGGTGCATTGAAATAGCCTCAAATGGATTGAATCATCGTGTAAGGAATTGGAAGAGCACCAAAGGTGAAAAGTGGTGACATGATCAGTAGGATCTTCTCCAACCTTACCCTCGAACTTGGGAATGTCTGAAGGAAGCTTTCTAGGGATAGCTAGCCAGGTCAGGTCATGAGATACCAGATCATTCATCAGTCTCGACAAGTCAGGTAAGTTTAATGTTGCGAGGAAAGGGAACCTAGATTGAGCTAGTTTATGCCACACTCCCTAATAGTTCTGGTTCATGTAAGGTTGATTGCTATAAATACCATGGCCTTAGCCATAATAACCTCCTCCCATTTGACCCATATAGGGTTGCATGGAAGCATTTTGATGTGGGGTACCTTGATTATGCAGTGATACAAAGCCATAATTGGAAGAGTAAGTGGGTTGTTGATACCCGTACTCATAGGGTTGATAGTTCTGTCCATACTATGGTCCATAAGACTATCCATGAGAAGCTCCATAAGGTGTTCCATGGGCTGTCCCATGAGAAGTTCTATAGTTATGGATATGGGGAGCTCCATGAGATGGAACATGAGATGATCCAGAAACAGGGATATGACCTCCCGACACAACAAGAGGTGCTTGACTTTGAGATACTACCATGCGAGTAGTTGCAGCATGAACATGAATATTAGCAATATTCCTTCCTGAAGGACCACATGAATTAGGGGGAGGAAGGGTCATCAAAAATGCATTCAACAGAGTAGGGTTTGAGGATGAAGGGACATGTGAAGGAATGTAAGTGGTGTTCCCAATGTTCACTTGTATCGGTTCTAGTATCCACATAGGATTACTAACACTAGGTCTAGGAATGACATGTGAGGATGCTTCCATCGTATGGATGGAAGGTGTAATGTAACTAGTGCTCGCAAATCTCTCCACATGGAAAGGAATAGGAGTAACCCCACATGTAGTGCTAGGATGAATTTCTGACTCGACATGATGTGCCAGATCGGGTGCTGTGATATCAGGCATGCCATAACGAACATGACTAGTGCTTGTGGGTTCATAATGAGTCTCACTGCCTGGAAACCAATACCGGTGACCTGTGAATGAGGGATCATAACCAGATCATGATGGTTGTTCATGTGATGGATCATATGTGCTACTAGGATCTTCCTCCCCAACCTCATGAGGTGGAGAGGAAATCTCTGGAATCTCATCCTCATGATCTCCCCTAATGTGTGAATCAAAGTGAGAAGTAGTCTTCCCGGACTGTCTAGTTTCCTCTCCTAAAGGAGGAGGAGACGTGGAAGGAGGAAGTCCTGCTAAACAATGAAAACGACAAGGTGCTGCACCTGAATCCACACTGACTCAAGAAAAAAAGATTCAATCTAATTATGCAAACCCTAGGAAAACTAGCATGCAGAGAGCATACACCTATAAAATGTAAAGCCAAATTGCAAGCAAACAAGGGTAGGATATGTGAGCTCCCGAATGAAGAAGGTATGTCTCGCTTAGGAGAGGGTTGAGACTCCCATACACAACAAGTGAAGGTTCATAACCAATTATAGTGGCCCTTAGCTTCAATGCATATAACGACTATGCTGTCTGACCCCTACCTGGCTAGGACACCTGCAAACTAACCTATGCGAAGTACCCCCTCGATAACCTAGGTAAGGCAACTAAGGTCACCTCAATATAATCAATGCTCAGGTGGACAGTCATAGGAAGGATTTACTATATGGGTAGGGTAGCAAATCTTGAAACTCTCGAAAGAGCCCCTAGATACAAATACAATCCTGGAAATATATCTGGTGCTACTCAGTTACAACCAGGGGTTATCCCAATCATAACCGCTCACACTTCCTCGTGCTTAACTCCCTTGTAAGAGGAGGATCCTGAGAACACTAATTATATAAAGGATTTCACACTATCACCTGGATAGAAACCTAAATGTTTTGTTTAGTGGTCTTGGATAATTGACTTAAAATGAGCTATTCCAAGACCCTAAAAACTAGTCTTGTTGGTGCACCCTGAAAATAAAAGTTGTCTTGTTGGTGCACCTAGGTTGATTTTACCACACATGGTTGATCACACTTTTATGTCCTTCCCTATCCCTCTGCAGACTCTTTGGAGCCCATGGACTAGTATGTACCTTTGATGTTTCCAAGATCATCCCTAAAAACACTCATTATTTGTTGTACATGACTTTTAAAGCCTTTCTCATGTATATATGTGGATATTACCCCTAAACCCGTGTACATCGGGATGTGTACAAAAGGCCAAATGTTTTGGATGTTTCCTTGATGTGGATCCAAGTCACTTGTCTCTTAGCCTTCCATATGCCTAGAGATATCTTGGATTTGACCTTCCATTTCCCCATTGAAGCACTATATAAGGAACCATTTTGGATACATTGAAGAGAAAAGGAATTGAAGAGCAAGAAAACTATAGTCCATTGTTGCCGTAGCTTGTTTATACTTAAGTTTGCATCCCTTTGTCCCTTGAAGCACTTTGTGTTCTTCCCAAGCTTTCCTTTTCTTATGAGATTGCTGTCAAGATATGGAGGATTGAGGTGGTTGAGGCCCAGGTGGAGGACTCGGTTTCTCCGGTTTGCAGACATGCCGACAGAGGCTGTCACTCGTGTAATCTCTGATTTATATTAATAGAAATATATTTTCCTGTCCAATGATGTGCATTTAAATGAATATTTAATTCATGGATGCTTTTAATTGCTTATACATTATTGATTATATATGCTAGAGTACGTCTAACACCATTATATAGCATGCTTGTCTTGTTTGTTGTTGTTGAAAGAGCAAATTGCTAACATAAGTGGGATTGGAAAAAGCTCAACGGGGATCTACATCAACCATCTAGAATAAGGTATGTTTCGAGATCCTTTAATGTTAGATATTTTATTTCTCTTGCATATTGGGAAGGGATTTATTTCTGCAATTTCTTTGTTTGTTGTGGTACACCCCAAGCCATAGGAAGTTTTCTCCGTAACAGAATTGGCGATCATACTGGGGAGGTTCCTAGTCATTTCCTTTGTGGTTTTTTTCGGCATTCAATGTGCTCGAATTGCTTTGATTTCCCTATTTCTGAGTTGGGTTTGGGGGCATTTTTTCCTAGTAGTGTCTTATAGGAGTAAATTTTATCTCAGCTTGTTTGTTTTCCTTCTTTTTATCTCTTTTTATTCTTGTACGCAGGTTTTTCTTTCACAGTCGCATGTACATGTGGGTTTTACCTGAATAGTCGCATATGTACGCGGATTTACTAAGAACACTCATGTATACCCTGATTTATTTAGCCTTTTTGGGAATATTAAGTGTTGCTAGGTGAGTTTGGATGATTGTCGAGTCTTCTTGGATGCTTCTGGAGTCTGTATGCATCCCTGTTTCTGACTAGAGACACCTTGTTAGTTTAAATTTTTGAAAATATTCTTGTCATTTCATTTTCTATTTTTTGTTTTGGGATTAGTGCATTAGGTCTCTTTTACCTTGGTGCTTTTCTTTATGGATGTCTGTTAGTGCTTGCAGAGTCTGAGGGTTGTAGAGTTATACTTTTTCTTTTTTATCTCATTTAATTCGAAAATACAAAAACATTTGCTTTGTGCATCATTATGCATTGTTTTCTTTTTGCATTAGCATGGTACTTGCATGAGGTTTTATTAGAGAATATTAGTTATATTTTCATATAGGAATGATTGCATATTCATTTGAAGGAAAAAAAATTCACTTCATGTAGTGGCATACCCTGTTCTTCATTTGACATAATTCATTTGCATTAATTGTTGGGTGTGCATTTTACCTCTTATTGCGTCATAACTATTGATGTAATTGTAAATTTGGAATGTATTCACCTGTATATCTTATGTATTGTACCCCTATGTTTATTCCTAGAAGTGTCTGTAATGTATTTGAGTCATGTCATGCCTCGATGTTCCGATCGGGAGTTTCTATAATGTGAACAAGTCATGTCAAGTCATTGTGGGTAACCCTCCTATTGATCAAGGGTTAAAGTACCCACAATTGTGGGTCCCTAAGGTTATTAGACTATCCTATAGAAGTCATCCCTAGGTGAGTTATTGTAAGTCAGGCAAATAGTGCCCACTGTTGTGTTAAGGATAACCCTCCTTGTTGGTCGGAGGGGCAAAGTCCCCACACGTTGTGGGGCACTAGGGTTATTAGACTTTCCTAGAGATGTCGGCTCTAGTAAGTAATTGTTAAGTGAGGCTGACATGTTGGAGTGGAAATAAAGTGAATGAAATAATATAAATAGAGAGTGAGCCTCTCTATTTATCACACACGCACTCACTCATTGGGGCACATGAGTGAGAGAGAAGTTGATGGGACAAGAGAGAGACTACTGCTGTCGGGAGATCATCTTTATGTTTTCAGGTTTTAATTTTGGTGTTGATTCTATCTTTGAGGAAGTTGTGGGGTTTTCTCCTTTATGGTTTCCCCAAGGAAAATTCTTTGTGTCTCTTGTATCTTGTGTTTATTGCTGTGCATGTTATTCTCTCAGTTAAAGATCCTAAGATAATGCTAGATTGAATGATAAAAAATATAACATGGTATCGGAATTAACCTAAGAAAAAGACATTGTGCAGCTGCAGAAGCTAGGGCTTCTTCCTTTTTGGTTCTCTCTCCATAATCCATTAGCAAAAGTATGCTAGGCTGACTCTCCATAAAAGGGCGCATCTTTCTGTTGAAGTGGAATTCGATTATGGACATTTTCAATTTTTGGTGTGGGAAATTAGAGCTTCTTATAGAAGAGGAATTTTTGAGTGAGCCCGGCATAGGATTTATCTCCTCATCAAAATCAAAGTTTAGAGACCTAGGTCAATATTTTTGGTTGGGTGAAACTCTAGGAAAGTCAAACCCTAGTTTGACCCTGAGCTGGAAAAAACCTAAAATGATAAAATTGATACGTTTTGGTACATTCACGATATCTTGGGATTGGAGACTAATCAAGAGCTGAAACTTTCACAAGACAAATATACAATCCTTATTTACAATGCGTTCAAAATTAAGCCTTAGATTCACTATATTCTAGGAGATATGAACCCTCCATGTTAAGGTTCCAGCCTCTTCCAGGATTCATCCCTAAACAGGACACTTGGGGAGGATTGCTATATCTTGGGCTACCAAGGTCCAAATGCAATTTATGAAGCTGTTCCAGAAATGGAACGAACTTTGATTTCTATGGTCGGAGTTTCAGACCCATAAGAGAAAACAGTAACATGTGACAGTCCATACAACTTCGTTGTGCTGAACAGTGCTAAAATAGGTCACCTTGAGAAAAAGATCATAAGTCCTAATTGGTGTAACCAATTCTGATGAAACCTATGGTTTTGGAACAAGGACAAGTGATTCTACCTCAATGTGAATTTTCAGACACAGAGGAGCCATAATTTCAAATATACATCAGAAATAGTATCAAGCATTTATGCAGAAGAAATTGGTAAACTAGGGCTTCCTGTTCCGAGAGCTTCCCTCCACTGTTTTCAGAAAAGGAGTACATTGGATAGATCAAGTCGAAGAGTTCTATATTTCTAGACAATAATATCTAAAAGATACCAAGTTTCTAAAATTAGGGTTTCTCCGACAAAACCTAGATCAGCCAGCTCTAGAACTAGGAAGGACACCTCAAATCGGTAAGGTCTAATCTTTTGCTATTTTCATTTGAGGTTCTCATTTCAAAGTGATCTATCACATCAGCTTGATGATAAGATTGTTGAAGTTGAAAACTTCCAAGCATGGAAGTATATGATCTCTCTGAAGAAAATGAATTGGACACCCACATGAGTGGAGAGGTTCTAGTTCCAAAGGGAGATGAGGCTCAAAGCCTTACACAAGAAGAACTTGGTCAAGGCCAAGAAGTTCATTGTTGATTCAATCACGGATCAACTTGTACCACAAGTGTCTTCCCTAAAGACACTAAAGATGTTTGATTCCTTGACCAAGATATTTGAAGGGAAGAACATGAATTGGAATATGACCTTAAGAAACCAGTTGAAGAATGTGAAAATCCAGAATGCAGAGACCATACAGTCATACTTTACAAGGGTCTCTCAAATCAAAGAACAACTTGAAGCAGAAGTGAAGAATGCAGAAAGTAGTGATAGCCACCTTGACTGGCCTCCCAGGATCATGGTATTCATTCATTCAAGGAATGTGTGCCAGAAGGAAGTGATTAATTTCAATAGACTCTGGGAAGAAGAAGAAGCTCGACTCATAATAAGAGAAGAGAAGATGGGAGCAACTGAAGATCAAGCTCTCACCATTGAAAGAAGATCCCTCAAGCGATAACGAATATGAAGAAATCAAATCTTGAAGAACCTCTTATCCACCTTAGCATTTGGATAAGAAACGATGCTATTATGAATGAAGAAGATGATGAAGCTGAAGGCTCAAGAAGGAGTCTACCCATGAAACAAATAAATATAAGTATTCAATTGTCATTTCATGATGTTGTTTTGTTATGCATTTGTTTATATTCATTTGATGTATTATGCATGATAGAATGTTTGCATTAATGACAGTATACTACTAATACACATGTTATGGGTAAGTATCTCATGGTGCTATACAACTCTCCATTTCTACTTATCTAGAATGGAACCTCTTTGCTGACATATTGGATTAGTGCACAATCACAATGTTGTCCTAGTAGAGATGGAAGGCATCTAGAAAAGTTTCCATGAGATATGGATGAATGTTTTATTGGATAAAATAGTTGCATGATCATATATTTATGCATAATAATTTTTCATTATGAATATACCTTATGAAATGTTTCTAACCATACAACTAATGCATTTGAATTGTAGGAAAGATGGCATAAAATCGCCTACAAGCAAAGAAGGATGAGACTTGTTCCGAAGAACAAGTGACAATAGTTCAAGATGAAGAATAATATGATGAATGCAGTTACATCATTGATGTAGAACCTTCCAGCCATGAAGAAGTAACCAAGAAGACTGATGTCTAGGATGCAGTATTGATACGTGAAGGGAAGTTTTAGTTCCATCATGCAGTAGATGGAAACATCATCGGATACAAGGAAAGATTTGTAGCACGAGGCTTCTCATGAAAAGAAGGCATAAACTACGAAGAGACATTTGCAGCCACTAGAAGTGAAGTCACATGACAGGAAAAATCATGTGTGCAAATGAAAGAAGGACTTGTATGAGCTCATAAGACACCCATGGGATAACACATACATGAAAAGCTTAATGAAGATCTGAACCCATGCAACAAGGTTGATAGAGGATGGCAAGATCACAGATGGGTGAGAGAAGAAATTTTTAAAAAGTTCAAGATAGATGATCTTGGTATTCAATGATCCTAGATGGATACATAGAATATTAGTAGCAGAGTAAGCTACTTGTCACTCTAGTACTGAATGTTTCAGTTCATAGATTATGAAAGACAGAGGGAGTGACTATAGAATATCCTAAGGTTCGACATGGTATGACAGGATGGATAGATTACTGATGACTCTAGGCTTTACTAAGAATAAAGTATATTCCAACCTTTACTTCAAGGTTGAAGGAAGAAGACCAGTGATTCTCCTATTATGTGTCAATGCACTATTTTCTAGGCATGGATGTGTGGAAGAATGCAGATGGAATATTCCTCGGACAAGGGAGGTATGTAGTAGAGATCTTGAATAGGTTCAAGATGATGGACTGCAAGGCCATGGACACACCCATGGGATCGATCCCGAAGCTATTGAGTGATGCTTCATCAGAAGTGGTTGATGCTATGATGTATTGTCAGATGATTGGGTTCTTGATGTACCTGACATATACAAGACCATATATTTTCTTTGTTGTGGACACATTGAGACATGTTCACTTGATTGCTACAAAGCATATTCTGAGATACCTAAAGGGTACAATTGATTATGGGCTCAAGTATGAGGAGAATCAGAAGATTAACCTGGAAGGTTATGTTGATTCAGATTGGGCAGTGCCATCGATAGGAAGGACACTTCAGAGTGTTGCTTCAGTATGGGATCAAGTGTGATCTCTTGGTTTAGCAGGAAGAAATCCTATGTGGCACTGAGTATAGATGAAGTAGAGTATGTAGCAGCTTTTTCAGCTAGTTGTGAGGCAGTATGGCTGAGGAATCTACTGTCTTATTTATTTGATCACTAGTTGGATGCTACTTGTATATATTGCAACAACCAGAGTTGTGTGAAGTTGTCGGAGAACCTGGTGTTCCATGACAAGTCGAAGCATATCAAGATCAAGTATCACTATATCAGGGATATGGTGTAGAGAGGAGCATTGAAGCTTTGGTATGTTCCAACGGAGGAACAAATAGCTGATGTGTTGATGAATCCATCAGCTAGAGTGAAGTTTGAGTACTTCAGGGAGAAGCTTGGTGTTCTCCAGATAGAGGTTCCCTCCAAAGGGAAGTGATGAGTCCGTGATCCATTCTAACATGGTGAGAGGATTGGTTCCTTCCATGGTTAGAAGTAAGGGATGAGCCATTCTTTCATGGTGAGAGGATTGGTTCCTTCCATGTCAGATGTCAGTGCTGAGCCATTCTGATGTGACGGTAGGATTGGTTCATACATGATTAGATATAAGGGATGAATGCCATTCTTGGAATGGAGGCACCTGGTCAGTTACCAGGAAAGCTTAGTTTGGGACTAGGTCCATTCTGATGTGACTGTAGGATTGGTTCCTACATGATCAGATATAAGCACTAAATTCCATTCTTGGAATGGAGGCACCTGGTCAGTTACTAGGAAAGCTCAGTCTAGGACTAAGGGCCATTCTGATGTGACTGTAGGATTGGTTCCTACATGATCAGATGTGAGTGCAGAGCCATTCTGAGGAGATTGTAGGATTGGTTCCTACAATGATCATATGTAAGTGCAAATCCATTCTGAGGTAATTGTAGGATTGGTTCCTACAGTGATTAGATGTAAGTGCAAAGCCCTTTTGGCATGGAGGATTGGTTCCTTGCATGGTCGAATGTAAGTGCTGGGCCTTTTTGACATTGGTTATCAGATGTGATTGTTGGGCCTTTATGATAGGGTTGTGGGATGCGTTCCCACATGGTCAAATGTGAGTGTTGGGTGCACCTTTCTAATGTGATTATAGGATTAGTTCCTACATGATTAGATATAAGTGTTGGGTGGTCCATTCTGACTTAGGGTCAGATATAAGTGCTATAAGAAGACCTACATGGAGGCTAGGCCTACAACCATCATGAAAAAGGGTTGGCTCTGTAGAACTTCCCGTGATGAGAAGAATCATGAGATAGCACCCGTGATGATGATCTAATGATGATGATCCAGTAGTGATGATCCATATCAAGTGATGATCCAGATCCAGTGATGATCCAGATCTAGTGATGATGATCTAGATCGAGTAATGATCTAGATCCAGTGATGATGATCCAGATCCAGATGAGGACTAGTTAAGAGAGAGTTTTGATATAATTGTAACTTTGGAATGTATTCACCTATATATATTATGTATTGTACCCTGATGCTTATTCCAGGAAGTGTCTGTAATGTATTTGAGTCATGTCATGCCCCGATGTTTCGATCAAGAGTTTCTATAATGTGAACAAGTCATGTCAAGTCATTGTGGGTAACCCTCCTATTGATCAAGGGTTAAATTCCCCGTAGCTGTGGGGACCTAGGGTTATTAGACTATCCTAGAGAAGTCGGCCCTAGGTGAGTTATTGTAAGTCAAGGAAATAGTCCCCACTGTTGTGTTAAGGATAACCCTCCTTGTTGGTCGAAGGGGCAAAGTCCCCACAAGTTGTGGGGCACTAGGGTTATTAGACTCTCATAGAGATGTCATCTCTAGTAAGTAATTGTTAAGTGAGGCTGACATGTTGGAGTGGACATTCAGTGAATGAAAGAATATAAATAGAGAGTGAGCCTCTTTATTTATCACACACACACTCACTCATTGGGGCGCATGAGTGAGAGAGAAGTTGCTGGGACAAGAGAGAGACTACTACTATAGGGAGATCATCTTTATGTTTTTGGGTTTTACTTTTGGTGCTGATTCTACCTCTGAAGAAGTTGCAGGGTTTTCTCCTTTATGGTTTCCCCAATGAAAATTCTTTGTGTCTCTTGTCTCTTGTGTTTATTGTTGTGCATGTTATTCTCTCAGTTAAAGATCCTAAGATAATGCTAGCTTGAATGATAAAAATTCTAACAATAACATCATTAGTTGCATGACCATTTTGCCTTTGGGTAATAAGCCAATTAAAATAAACCCATAATAAAATGAATTACACTCTTTTCTTTTCAGGGTGCACCAACAATGGACTATAGTTTTCTTTCTCTTCAATTCCTTTTCTCTTTAATGCATCCAAAGGGGTTCCTTATATAGTGCTTCAATGGGGTAATGGAAGGTCAAATCCAAGCAATTTCAAGGCATATGGAAGTTCAAGAGAAAAGTGACTCAGATCCACATCAAGGAAAACTCCAAAACATTTGGCCTTTTGTACACATCCCAATGTACGCCGGTTTAGGAGTAATATCCACGTATATACGTGAGAAAGGGTTTAAAAGTCGTGTACAACAAATAATGAGTGTTATTAGGGATGATCTTGGAAACATTAAAGGTACAAAAATAGTCCATGGGGTCCAAAGAGTTTACAGAGGGATAGGGAAGGCCATAAAAGTATGATCAACCATATGTGGTAAAATCAGCTATAACAGCCATAAACTTAGGAGTCTAATGAACTTGAAATGAAAACTATGTCTAGAATTAGATGAATGATGATAAAGCTTTGAGAATTAGTAGGGATGAATAGTTTCCTATAGTATTTATAGACTATTTATACCCTCATGTTTTCAATTTTAGAGACATGAGGAAAATCCCCCATCATATATTATATGTGGTCTTCGTGAGCAACAACTGATGAATTTTCATGTATCAAAGAATATTCCTTAGTATGATATTACCTGCTGAGAGTTGTTGATCCAGAGTGTTAACATAAGAGAACACAACTCACTCTTAATTCATTCATGGCACGAGGATGTGCCATACCTTCGGTCTGGGGGAGGGGAAAGAGAATCTCGATTTATATGGTCTTCATAACCATGAATTATTACTAGTTGGCAGAATTGTATGTATTAAGAAATCTTAGTTGTTTTGGTCTACTAATAACATAACATTAATAAAAAGAAATTATTATGCAGTAAGTTCTAATTTTTATGCAGCAATAAAGTTGGCTTCCTTTTGCTGAATGATTTCCTATAAACTATTGATGATCAAGCAATGAAAGACCACTTTCAATTGATGGCACGAGGATGTGCCACTTATCTTTGGTATGAGGGAGTGTTGGGATCAATTCAGAATGGTCTTTTATAATGATTTTATTTATATTAATTTTACGGCCTATTTACTGTGATTTGATACAACTACCCTTAAAAAGGGCTATTTTTATTGTATTTCATTAATTAAAACACTAAATGGAGCTTAATATGTTTCTTTTAATGTATTAAACACAATATTGTGTAAATGATAAACATTTTGGTACTTCATCTGACCTTTCATTCAGCCCTTGTTTTGGTCGTAAGTTCCTCACTAGGTTTTGATGAAATGTTCCTTACTGGTTCCTTGAGTTGGCTTGCCTTTGTCTTAATTCCGTGATACATTGATCTTTTCATTCTTTCTAGTCTTGTTTCTCCTGCATATGCAAAATAAAACCATGAGTTAATGCTAAGATTTCTTTGCATTATTTCCAGAACAAAATAAACAATTATTGAAAATGATGCTTAAAAGAAATTTAAAAAGAATTATTATTATAAATAATACTTAGTTTTAAATCTCAAATGATTAAAAAAATGATTATTTAAAAATAAAAGAGCCTTAACTCATAAAAGGGGTTTTTCTTCCACTTTAATAGGTAGACATTCCTTCAATGTTTGAAATTATTTGTGTTAAACATAAAATGAATAAAAACCACATGACCACTTATATAGCATATAAAAGAATTGATTTAATTTTTTTTTATATAACTAACACATGTTTTTGTTTTATGCAAGACGTGAAAGAGGAACAGGGCATGCGAAATGAAAATTAATGCATATCGTGAAGAGGAGTGCACCCAGCACGCCACAAAAGACAATGGAATATAGCACACAGCCTAGATATAATTAAACTTAGCACCCAACAATTAAATTATGAAACAACCTAGCCGAAATTCAGCCCAGAAATCGGATTTGTGAGTTAAATTTCTGTTACAGGTCATTTAACCCATCGTTCACACATGAAGATCCATTTGTTTTCCTATCTGGATGCATTCATGCCACAAAAGGAAATATGGGTTTTGTTTCCCACCTAGAACTTATGGATCATGAGCTCTTGTTGGTGAATATTGCTGTCGTAGCTGGTCCAAGCCTCCTGTGCATCCACTGTCCACGTTCAAGAAACCACCATGCACAAATTGAGGATAGAATGACCAATGTATTAATGAGTCATTTCTCCAACATTGAAGGCTCTTTATTTTTAGAGAGGTCGACCACTGAAAGGGTCGACCTGATCTCCATTGTAAATCATTATATAAAGATTCCCAATATTGTGAAGAATG
Organism: Pseudotsuga menziesii; assembly: GCA_001517045.1. Lineage (NCBI taxonomy): Eukaryota > Viridiplantae > Streptophyta > Pinopsida > Pinales > Pinaceae > Pseudotsuga > Pseudotsuga menziesii. Next base: position 233,815 of record LPNX010307841.1, on the reverse strand, counting down.
AAAGAATTTTTTTTGTTGTAAATTTTGCTTTAAGTTTTAATACAAAAGCTTTGCTCAGTTGTTGCTTTTATCTTTTGATTCATGGTTGGTGACTGATTAGCTCGTGAATGGAAGCTACTGTCACCTAAGAGGGATTCTAATAGATAAGTGTGTATTTCTATGTGTGATCTGGATCTGTTGTGTTGTACCTGTGCATATTGTCATCTAAGTAGATTCAATTCTTTATTTCATTTGTTAATTTCGGTTTGTTAAATGCTTAGATTATTTGTAGTTTGAATTAAATTTATTTATGTCAAGTATATTAGTCAGTGTCTCCTAGTTGTAGAACTATGTTCCATTGTTTTATCATTTGCAATTATGTTCATACCATTCCCGTCATCACTTCAGCAGATAAATTTCAGAAGAAGCGTGTGAGCAAACCGTAAGGAATCTGATGAAACTGTTTGAAAACCACTTCCCAATTAGGCGCATTTACCCTTATTAGTGGGATGTTTTTTGAATGTCTTAACAGACATGGAGAAAAATGTTGTCGAACATACATCACATTTTTCCATTTTGTTCTGCCCATTCACATTTGTCCTTTGTTGTTTACTACCTTGCCGTATCTTTTCCTTGTATTGTTGTTCCTTACATTTACGTTTTTCCCTTTGCATCTCTTCTCTTTGTATCAACACTTTGCTACATGTCATTTCCTTTTATGTTTTCTACCCCATCATGTTTACCTTAGCACTTTCTTTTTCCATAGAACCTTCTCTCATTACTAGAACTTCGTTAGTTGATAGAAGTAGGATTAATACTTAAAGCTTTAGCACTTAAAATGTTTTTGCTTTGTCTTTTTTGTCGTAGATAGGAAATAGAATTGATTTTAATATCTTTATGTTTTTTCTTTTTTCTCTCGTGTCATAGGGTTTGCTTGCTTTGAATTTGCATTCATAGAATATAGGTTTCTGATTTTCATAGCCATAGACATTAGTTAAAGAATAGTTCTATGTTCTAGATAAGTTTTGAATTTTGTCTCGTAAATTACTTTCCCTTCCACAACAATAGAGAGCATTTCAATTTGTTAATCGAAATGAAATAGTTTTCTTACGATTAATTTATTGTTTTAAAAGTAGTAGTTTCTAGTTCATGCTTGGTATTTAGAGTAGCATTTCATCTTTCTCTTATGAATTCGTAGTTAACTGTTGGAGTGAATTTCATAGGTTAATTAGAGTAGTATAGTTTCTTGTTCTTGAATAGTTTGTTTGTAATTGAACTTGTTTGATAGCTTAGATCTTTGATTTTGCACAGTAGATAGTTTTTCAATTCATAAGAATACGATAGGTGGTTTGCTTATAGTTTGAAGGATTATTTTTCTTCTGTAGATTAGACTTAACAATAGTATTCCTTTTTTTGTTAAATTCGTAATTAGAAAATTTCATCTATTTTACTGTAGTTTTAAAAGCAAGTTTAATTTAGAATAATTTCAATTATAAATAATAATTCATTTTAAGATTGAATTGAACTATGAACTCTATGCTGATATAAAACTTATTAAAATTCATGTTAATGAAATCTATTAATTTGATCAAAGCATTGAAATATTAAATGAGAAATCAATTGCCAAGGTCACTTTCTATCACATGTTCTGCTTTCTTTGTCATTACATAATTTTCTGTTTACTTAATTTAGTTTCCGAGTCATATTAGAATGAGTGGTTTTATTAGTTATTTTCATTTGCAAGGATATGATTTAGAGGTAGGATTGTATTGAAATCAGTTTGAACATTATTTCATTTTTGCAATTATGTTAAAGCTTGAAATTTGAATGCTTTATAGATTTTAGATTTGATTGTATTTAGTTAGCATTAGGATCTGAAATATGAATTGAATTAATGATCAATCGATTAAGAATATTAGTATTAAAAATTTGAAATCATTTTTAGATTAGATTAGATCAGATTATAATAAGCTTTAATCCTGCACCTATAGTTCTTGTACCTCAAAGGTTACCTTTCCGAGTTGACAATTAATTTTTGAATTAGATAGTGCATATTTTACCCAACATTTTGGCGTCGTTTCGGAGGAGGTGATAGAGGGGTTGGGGTCTAGGTAGATAGGGTGATTTTACATTAGACAACAAAGGGGATGGGGGGATGGTAAGATGAGAGGTAATAACCTATGCATCCACTATAGTGGGGTTCCCCAAGGCCTTGTTGTTCCTTTTTGCAAGTTTTTTATTTTCCTCAAACATATTTTCACAAGTGTGTTTCGCAAAGTGTGCTTATTTTCTCTTAGGTGTCTTTACTTTTTGCAAGTTTCACTTATCATAAAAGAGTGTTTACTTTCTGATTTACTTCTCTTAGGTGCACTTTTCTTTCTACAAACATAGATAGTTTACCTTCCCGAAATTTACTCTTATGCAAATGTGCTATCTTTTCAGCAATCTTATGTTTGTTTACTTTCCACAAGTTAAATTCATGTAGGTGTTTTATTTTATAAAAGTGTTGTTTGTTTAATTTGAAAATTTGTTTTAGTAGTAGATAGTTTTTCAAAAACATATAATTTTTTTTTTTGGGTGTTGTAAGAACCCCAACCACTAACCCTGTGTGAAGCAGGACCTACCAGCTATGAACATGGATTCAAAGGTGCTTATTAGCATGAGAGAATTCTCTCAGATCCTTGAAGTAGCTGAGAATGATTCTCATCAGGTAAAACACATATTGAAATCATTTAATAACTTATCAACCTCTTCTGAAATGGAAGACGAACCACAGACCTAAGAGCTACAAAACTATTACCCCTGCCAAACTGTAGAGGAAGATGAACAATTGGGGACTACATATGATCAAGAGCGACCAAAAACTGAAGAGATCTCTACATACAAGTTAACGGATCCATCATATTCTCAAACAACTACTACTAGAACAAGAGGATCTATATGACATAGTGAAGGGAGGTGAGTACGAGGACTATAGCGAAAGCTAGTTCCAAACGGGAACCTAGCCACAATACCATTCCTTCATTCGACACCTGTTGATGCAAATAAAAATAAGTTGGTTGAAATTCCACATTCACGTAATCACTGCAACAATACTTTCATATGTGGATAAAGGTACATTTCTCATTTTTCTTCGGACTTGGTTTCAATGGAAGAACCACTATACTTGAATAAACATGTTTTATTTCTTCTTAGGGTAGGGAAATATGTATATAAATAAAATGTTGCATTCTTAGTTTAGGGAATAATGCAACTTCATTTTTTGTTTTATTTTTACAATAAAAGAACTAAGAACAAGATAATGCCAATGACTAAACCAAAACAATCTTACATCATTGTTTATTTTCATACATGCATATTTCTAATTATGTCAGTTACTCAAGACCAACTTTAAACATCGTGGGGATTTGTCATAAATTAAGGTCTATATAAAACCTAGAGGTCACTCATACAATCTAGCTTCATTATCAGGGCATGTTATTTAAGCATCTCTACTACACGGTAGCATAAGGGTGAATGGAATTCCTAGTTTGTGGGGAACACTACTATAACTCTATATGAAAGAGGCAATTTTTGGGGCTAGAGACACCTTTCATTCAATATCTTATGGCTCCATCCACTTCACATTAATAAACTCAACCATATATGTATTTGATTTGGTTAGCTCACTTGTAGTATCCAATATATTGGGAGAAATACATTTATTTGGTTCAAGAAATTTTAAATAAATTATCCTCCAACCCATATACCATCCCATTGTGTAGCACGATTTTCAGAGCTGCTCCCCTTTTCACTCCATAGGAAAATTTAATTCCCAAAAATCTATAGGGAGCAAAAACACTGGGACAATATCCTCTAATGCAAAACAGGTTTAATATGTTGAACCGCTAGAGTACTAAATAGGCTTGCTAGCAGTGGGTATTGGCCTGTGGTATGACTAGGTAAACCCAACTGGGTACTGAACAAGCATGGATGAAAGAGGGGAACCTACCTAGAGAGGTTAATCTATGCAAAGTATAGGGTTCTTCTATGTCTCAATGTATGGAACTGTTTTTTATTTTAGCTGGAAAGCAGTATATATGGTTAAGTTATGGTAAATGAACTTCATCTATCTTCCATTTGAGAATGTTTGTAAGTTTCACTTAAGACCGTGTTGTCTAATTCATTCTATACCTAGGATATCACTATCCTAGAAGTGGGACCCATAAACTTAGGAGTTTAATGAACTTGAAATGCAAATTTTGTCCATAATTACTTGAATAACAATAAACCTTTGAGAAGTAGCAAGGATGACTAGTTTCCTATAGGATTTACAGACTATCTATACCCTCATGTTCTCCATTTAGGAGACATGAGGAAAATCCCCTATCATAGCTTATATGTTGTCTTTGTGAGCATCAACTAATGAATTTGCATGTATCAAAGAATCTACCTTAGTATGATATTACTTGCTGAGAGTTGTTTATCCAGAGTGTTAACATAAGAGAACACAACCCACTCTTAATTCATTCATGGCATGAGGACGTGCCATACCTTTGGTCTGGGGGAGGGGGAAGAGAGTCTCGATTTATATGGTCTTGATAAGCATGAATTATTAGTAGTTGGTGGAATTGTATGTATTAAGAAATCATAGTTGTTTTGGTCTACTCATAACACAACATTAATACAAAATTTTATTATTATGCAGTAAGTTCTAGTTTTTATGCAGTAATAAATTTGGCTTCGTTTTGTTGAATGATTTCCTATAAACTATTGATGATCAAGCAATGAAAGACCACTTTCAATTGATGGCACGAGGACGTGCCGTATCTTTGGTCTGAGGGAGTGTGGGATCTGGAAATGTCTTTTATCATTATTATATATATAAATTTCTCAGCCTATTTACCGTAATTTGATACAACTACCCTTCAAAGGGGATATCCTTTATTGTATTTCATTAATTAAAACACTTAAATGCAAATGGATCTTTATAATTTATTTTTAATGTATTAAACACAACATTGTGCAAATGATAAACATTTTGGTACTTCATCTGACCTTTCATTCAACCCTTCTTTTGGTGATAAGTTCTGCACTGTGCTTTGATGACATGTTCCTTATTGGTTCCTTGAGTTTGGATTTCCTCTGTCTTGATTCTGTGATACATTTATCTTCTGATTCTTGCTATTCTTGTTGCTCCTGCATATACAAAATAAAACCATGAGTTAATGCTAATATTTCTTTGCATTATTTTTAGAACAAAATAAACAATTATTGAAAATGATGCTTAAAACAAATTTAAAAAGAATTATTATTATAAATAATACTTAGTTTTTAATCTCAAATGATTAAAAAAAATGATTATTTAAAAATAAAAGAGCTTTAACTCATAAAAGGGTTTTTTCTTCCGCTTTAACAAGTGGACATTCCTTCAATATTTGAAATTCTTCCTTTTAAACATAAAAGGAATAAAAATCACGTGACCACTTATAATGATCTGGATTTATGCAGGAATGCAACAGAATACACAAATAACCACAAAAACAAATATGTAGTGGAAATAACACTTCATTTCATTAATCAATAAATTAAACTTGTTTACATATAGAATGGAAATAAACTAGCTAGAGTGCTCGTAGCTCATCTCTGAGAAGAGATGTGGTGGCTACATGACTCTGAAATCTGTGTTACAATGAGGCTCAAATGCCTATATATTATTGAGAAACAATGGGAACCCTACACATCCAAAAACCTAACCCTAGGAGGTGAAACGCCAGAATGTGGGCCCCGTTGGGTAACTTGGTACATCAATTTCTCGGGGTCATAACTTTAGCATACTACCTTCGTTTGACACGCATGATACATCGTTAGAAAGATATATTTATGGACTACATATTTAAACAACAAATATTGAGACCAAAATGGACTCATGTTTTCCCTACCATTCGATGCCGAAAAAACATCGTTTAGGGCCTCAAAATGGCTCCGGAAGTTTAGGACCCAAAAACTGCCAAAAATAGTAAATTGTGCTACAATTAAGGAAACTGGAAAACTAAACGAAACAATGGTGGGGGTCCAAGTAGAATAGGTGGGTGGGCACCAATATCCTCCTGATCATTCATCCCCCCTTAGGAAGACATGGTCCCCATTGCATTGAGTTCCTCCATGAGATGAGAAAACTTCTACTGAACTTGGTCCCTGGTGAGCTACTTTCCCTGGTGAAGGAGTTGGCCTACTTTGACAACTCAATATAGCTGGATCTTCTGCTGGTGGGTGTTCTTGATCTATGTGTCCATAATATGATCAGTTGTGGCTTGTTCCATGTAGTTGGGGTTTAACTCTGTTGGTGTGAGTTGTTCTGCCACGTCTGATGTGTTCAGTAGAGGTAGAAAGTAGGGCTAAAGGCGGTCCACATTGAACACTGGGTGCAGACCAAGGAATGGTGGAATACTGAGCTCGAAGGCATTGTCCCCGATAGCTTTGGTGATGGTGTATGGCCCATATCGGAGTGGGCAAAGCTTGTGGTGGGGTCTAGCGAGGCGCTCCTTCTGCAAATGTAGCCACACTTTTTCGCCCACTTGGAAGTTGTGTTGCACCCAATGTTGATCATGTTGCTGCTTGTACTTAGCATTGGACTTGTCCCATATGTCATGAACCTGTTGGTGAATTTGTTGAATGAGCTCAATGAAGCTGTTCACCTTGGAAGCTTCAGACTGGATATGAGCTAATTCATCCTCAGTAGCTGCAAGTGGCATCACTACGTCAATGGGACATAGTGGCTAGAATCCCAAGCCCACTTGAAAGGGGCTATGGTTGGTTGAGTTATGGAGGACCCGGTTCTAGCTGTGTTGTACATAGGGGAGGATCTCATCCCATGTGCATGGATGCTTTGAGTTGTACATGCACAAAATGTGTACGATCAGCCTATTGACGACCTCTGTCTGGCCATCAGTCTGGGGATGGAAAGTTGTGGACTTTGTGAGCTTGGTGTCTAGAAATGACCATATGCTAGACCAGAATGTACTAAGGAACCTGCTGTCCCGGTTTGAGATTATAGACTGTGGGATCCCAAAGTGTACCCACACTCATTCAAAGAATATTTTAGCAGTGGTGCTTCTGCTGTGATATTGTTCTTGCAGGCCGCCATTATGGCCATCTTTGAGAATTTGTCAACGACTACAAACACATAGGCATTGCCATGCTTAGTATAAGGAAGGCCTGACATGTAATCCATGGAGATGGATTCCCAAGGTTGACTAGGGGTAGGCAATGGAGTATAGAGGCCTTGCTTCTTGATGGATGGTTTGGCAATGGTGCAGGAAGTACAGGATTAGATGTACTTCCCGACGTCTTGTCGAATATTCAGCCAATAGAAATACTTCTACATTACTGCCACTATTTTCTTGACCCTGAAATGCCCAGCGACCCGACTGTAGTGCACTTTCGAAATCATCTTGGCATGCTCGCTTGAAGGAACACAAAGGTATCCCATGTGACATAGTAGTACATCCTGGAGGTGAAATTTTGGAACTTGGTTTCCCTCCAAGAGTGTCTGGTATGTGTGGTTGAATTCTGGATCACTCTTGTAGGGAAGCAGCCAATCAGAAGTCTCATTCCCACAAGAGTTGAGACGGTGGTTGTCACCACGATCGGTGGTCGGTTGAGGCAGTCTGCAACATTATTGGTGCTTCCCTTCTTGTACTTGATGTTCAAATGAAACTGTTGTAGATATGTGGACCACTTTTGATGGTGATCTCTCTATAACTTCCCTTGTGTCTGTATGAACTGTAGGGGTCGGTGTTCTGTGTGGATGATCATTTCCTTCCCCAAAATGTAACGCTTCCATTGTCAGCAAGCCTATACAATGGAATACATCTCTTTGTCATAAGTGGTATATTTGAGGACTGTGTTGGATAGTGTCTCACTGTGATATGCCACTGGATTCCCTTGTTAAGTAAGGACTACCCCAATAGCATAGTCAGAGGCATATGTCTCAATCTCAAATGGTTGTTGCAAGTCTAGTAATGTGAGAACTAGGGCACAATAGAGGCGATGTTTCAATTATGCAAATGCCTTCTGCTGATTTTTTGACCAAAATAATTTTGCTTTCGCTCCTCCCTTGGTGAATTGAATCAAGGGCCAACTGATATGAGAGAATCCCAACATGAACCTACGGTAGAAATTAGTAAGGCCCAAAAGGCTGCGAAGCTCTGTTAGAGTAGTTGGGGCTAGCATATCCTGAATGACTTGGATCTTGGTTGGATCCACATGTACCCCACACTCATCAATAATGTATCCCAGATACTGAACCTGGGTCATTCCAAAAGTGCACTTGTCCAAATTGGCACACAACTTGTGCTGCCACAATGTTTGGAGGACTTATCGGATGTGGTGGAGGTGCTCTTACCAAGTCTAGCTGAAGATCAGGATGTCATCGAAGTATACTACTACAAATGAGTTGGTGAATGGCTACAAGATGTCATCCATCAGTCTCATGAAGGTTGTAGGAGCATTTTTCATCCTAAAAGGCATGACCAACCATTTGAAAAGGCCCTCCTTGCTTTGAAGGCAGTCTTCGACACATCGGTCGTTTCGATTGGTACTTGGTGATACCTGAACTTTAAGTCGATCTTGCTAAAATATTTTTCCCCTTTAAGCTGGTCTAGGAAGTCATCAATCCATGTGATCGGGTACCTATTCTAGACAGTGATCTTGTTTAGTGCCCGATAGTCAATACAAAGTCTCCAAGTCCCATCCTTATTCTGTACCAACACGATCGGGCTCCCACAGGGCGTTGAACTTGGCTGGGTGTGACCCTTCTGCAGCAACTCCTAAATTTGCCTCTTAATTTCATCATTCTCTAGAACAAAGCGTAGATACATCAGTCCATTCAGAATTGGTGCCCGTGGGGTCAGATCGATGGGCTACTTGACCTGACAATGGAGAGGCACCCCAGTGGGTGAGGTGAATATGTCCCGGTACTCCTCCATGAACTTGTCCATTTGTTGTTGTTGTACGGAGAGGCTCTGTCTGGAGGTTACGGCCACGATATTCTTCTTTCCCTGAGGGTAGATCATCAAGAAAACAAAATTCCTAGTTTTGGAAATGAGCTTACTGCATTGTTTTGCAGTAACCAAAGAGATAGCGGCATGAGGTGGTACTTTTGGTATCCTGTACAAATTATTTCCCAACATAATAATAACAGCGCAAGGCCGAGACTCATACATAGCATGTTGCTTCCATAAGTATGGTTGACCTAATAATACATCACAAACATCAAGAGGAGCAATATCGCATAATACCTCATCGGTGAAGGGCTTGATGTTGTAGGGAAGGTGACACTGCTGGCTGACGCAGAGATCCCGTCCTTGGTGAAGCCACCCGATGGTGTACGGCTGTAGGTGTGTTGTGGTAAAAAAACCAAACCACTTCATGAACTCTACTGAAATCAAGTTATTTTGGCTCCCACTGTCGACAATGAGCTATAGCGGGGAACCCTTTACCCACATCTGGGAGTGGAAAAGACGCTCCTCCTCCTATGAATCTTTTGGTTCTTCCTTTTGGATATTCGTGGTAGCAACGGTGGAATTGGGCTCTGCATCGATAATATTCTTCCCTTTTTCATTCCCCTTCTCAGGTTTTGATTCAATGTTAGAGTATGCATCTGATTCAGAAGCCTTTATCTTGTCCACTAGTGAATGCTTGGCCCGACACTCACTTGTGTTGTGAGTGGAGCTCTTATGGAACTCACACCATTTTCCCGCTTCCTTCTTCGTATTTGCTATGTTGCTCTTTTCTTGAGGCTTTGGCAAGTTTTCTTGATTCTCCATGCCTTGGCTATGTCCTTGGTTTTGTGGTTTGGGGACACCTTTCCCTTGCTTCTGATTCGTAGATCCAAACTCTCGCTTTTTTTGTTTGAATTTTTGCTCAATTTTGGTAGCATACCGATATGTAGTACCAAGCGAGGAGATGTTGAGGAACTCCATTTCCTCCTGAATGTATCTGTGCAAACAACTGCGATACTTTAGCACCAAATGTTTCTCTAAATCTTTGATATCCAACTCGATGCGCAGGGTATGGAATAGATTCATCAGCTCATGCACATCTTGATCTCTTTGCTGCCACAGCGTAGTCCATTGTATGTACTTGTCCTAATAGCTCCCCACCAGATAATATTTTCCCTTTATGGAATCTCAAAAATAATTCCAAGTGGGTACGACAGAGAATAGGGAGGGTTCCTCCTCGTCCTTTCTCTCATAGTAGGTTTCCCACCAGTCCTTGACATCGGGGGTGGTTTTGAGTAGAGAAAAAGTAATATTTTCCTAGTTAGAAAAGTCATGAACCAAGAAATATCCTTATAATAGATTCAACCATCTATCTACAATGTATGCATCTATTCAGCCATCAAATATGGGAATGTCAAAGTTTACTTGCACCTTAAAAGGGGTTGTGCCTCCAGAGTGGCTGTTAGATGTAGATGCACTGCCAGTGGGAAGTCGTTGAAGGATATGGGTGAATTTAGCCATCATCACGTTATTTTGTTTTTCAAGGGCCTCCTCGAGCAAAATTTTGATAGTATCTTCTATGCCCTCATATTTCTTTTCATACCCCATGGGTGGTCGTTGGGATTTGCGAGGCTGATCTTGCAAAGGTTCAACCAAATCGAGCCCTAACTCTTTATATCCCGCCCTTGTTGGGGACATGCAAAGAAGGATCAAGAAAGAGCAGATTGCTCTGATACCACTGATCCGAATTTATGCAGGAATGCAACAGAATACACAAATAAACATAGAAACAAATATGCAACAGAAATAACACTTCATTTCATTAATCAATAACTGAAACTTGTTTACATACAGAATCGAAATAAACTAGCTAGAGTGCTGGTATCTTATCTTTGAGAAGAGATGTGGTGACTACATGCCTTTGAAATCTTTGTTACAATGAGGCTCGAAGGCCTATATATTATTGAGAAACAATGGAAACCCTACACATCGAAAAATGTAACCCTAGGAGGTGAAACGCCAGAATGTGGGCCCCGTTGGGTAACTTGGTACATCAATTTTCTGGGGTCGTAACTTTAACATAATACCTCCAATTGACATGCATGATACATTGTTAGAAAGATCTATTTAAGGAATACATCCATAAACACAAAATATTGAGTCTGGAATGGACTCATAGTTTCCCTACCATTTGATGCTGAAAAAACGTCGTTTAGGGCCTCAAAATGGCTTCGAAAGAAACAATGGTGGGGGTCCAAGTGGAATAGGTGAGTGGCCACCAAAACCATCCTAGATCATATAGCACATATAAAATCATTGATTTAAATATTGTTTTGATATAACTAACACATGTTTTTGTTTTATGGAGGCCGTAAAAAAAGAACAGGGCACAAGAAATGAAAATTAATGCACGCTGTGAAGAGGAGGAGCGCACCCATCACGCCAGAAAAAAAAATGGAATCTAGCACATAGCCTAGCCATAATTAAACTCAACACCCAAAAATTAAATTATGCAACAACCTAGCAAAAATTCATCCCAGAAATCGGATTTCTGACTCAAATGTGAGTTATAGGTCATTTAACCCATCATTCACACCTGAAGATTCATTTGTTTTCCTATCTAGATGCATTCATGCTGCAAACAAAAATCCGGGTTTTGTTTCCCACGTGTAACTTATGGATCGTGAGCTCTTGTTGGTGAATATTCACGTCCTAGCTGGTCCAATCCTCCAGCGCATCCACTGGCCACGTTTAAGAAACCACCATACATGAATTGAGGGGAGAACGACCTGTGTATTAATCAGTCGTTTCTCCAACATTGGAGGATCTCTATTCTTAGAGAGGTCAACCAATGAAAGGGTCGACCTGCTCTCCATTGTAAATCATTATATAAATATGCCCAGGGTTGTGAAGAATGATAGAAAAAATGTTTTTTAAATTTTGCTTCGAGTTTTAATACAAAATCTTTTCTTAGTTGTTGGTTTTATCTTTTGCTTCATGGTTGGTGACTGATTAGCTCGTGAATGGAAGCCACTGTCACCTGAGAGGGCCCCTCAGTGACAAGTATGTATTTCTGTGTTTGATCTGGATTTGTTGTGTTCTCTCTATCCATATTGTCAGCTAAGTAGATTCAATTCTGTATTTCATTTGTTAATTTCAGTTTGTTAATTGCTTAGATTATTTGTAGTTTGAATTATATTTATTTATGTGCAGTAGATTAGTCAGTTTCTCCCAGTTGTAAGGCTCTATTCCATTGCTTTATCATTTGCAATTTTGTTCATACCATTCTCATCATCACTTCAGGAAACAAATTTTGGGGGAAGCATGTCAGCAAACCATAAGGAATCTGAGGAAATTGTTCGAAACCCACTTCCCAATTAGGCCCATTTACCCCTTAATGTTGGCAGTTTTTTGAATGTCTTAACATACAGGGAGAAAAATGTTGCCGAAAAGACATCACATTTTTCCATTCCATTCTGCCCATTTATGTTTGTCCTTTTTTGTTTACTACCCAGTCGTATATTTTCCTTGCATTGTTGTTCCTTACATTTGCATTTTTCCCTTTGCATTCCTGATTTTTGTGTCAACACTTTGCTACAGATCTTTCCTTTTACGTTTACTGCCCCATCACATTTACCTTAGCACTTGATTTTTCCATATGACTTACTCTCATTCCTAGAACGTTGTTAGTTGACAGAAGTAGGATTAAGAATTTTAAATCTTTAGCACCTAAAACGTTTTTTCTTTGTCTTGTTTGTCATAGATAGTATATAGAATTTCTTTTATTGTCTTTACGCTTTTGCTTTCTTCTCTCTTATCATACGGTTTTCTTTCTTTGAATTTGCATTCATAGAAGATAGGTTTCTGAATTCTGTAGCCATAGACATTAGTTAAAGAATAGTTATATGTTCTAGATAGCATTTGAATTTTGTCTCGTAAATTAGTTTCCTTTCTGCAATAATAGAAAGAATTTCAATTTGTTAATAGGAATGAAATAGTTTGTTTATGATTTGTTACGAAGAGAAATTCCTATGGATTGGGGTACCACAACAGACAGCTTGACTCCAGAAATCAATCCTTTTCAATATGCAAGAGAAACCAAATATCTAACACTAAAAGATATCGATTCGTACCTTATTCCGGACGGTTGATGTAGATCCCCATTGAGCTTTCCAACTCCAGCTTGTATTGATAAATTGCTTCCTCAACAATCAGCAAACAAGACAAGCATGCTATATATATTTGCGTTAGACCTACTCTAGCATACATAATCAATAACATATAAGCATTTAAAAGCATCCATGGATAGAATACTCAATTAAACACATATTATTGGACATGAAAAGATATTTCTATTAATATAAAATAGAGATTACAAGAGTGACAACCTCTGTCGAGACGTCTATGAATCAGAGAAACTGAGTCCCCCACTTGGGCCTCCATGTAATACCTCGATTTTGACCCTGTTTGCATTTAAAGATACATGATGTATATTTTGTAATTCATCATGGTGTGGAGCTAAAGGCAAAAGCCCCTCCATCGATTTGGTTGTGTATGTTACGGAAACAGGGATAGTTGCCGATGGTATATTGTGTTATCCAGCACCTTATAGTTTTGGCATCATGTAAATATGCACTTAATTAAAATGAACCCAACCAGCTACGTCAATGCAACCATGATGAAAAGGGCATGAATTTCCTAAGGATAAGGAGGGGGGGAGTTATTAAACCTTGTGCCAATGGGGAAAAGCCATGTGTCAGCTATTAAACCCATTTAGTTGTCACCCACCCTTTTGACTCATTCACCTTTCCTTGTCTCATTAGTCAAATACCACATTAAAACTTCTGTTGATTAGTTGGGATAGTTATTGCTAGGCAGTGTTGTGTGGCAGGACTATCATCCCTTTCCCACATGCACACTCCACCAGCCAGCTCATTCCCTCATGCAGAGAGCAGGGGATGGAGGATGATTCCATTCTCCATTCTTCTATTTTGAGCTTGCTCATCCTCACGCATACGAGGGTTTTTCTCACGGTCTCACCTTCTCATGCATGGAATTCTTCATCATTTTCCTCACGTAGAGAGCTGGAGAAACCGTTCTGGGTCAACCACGATATTCCTGTGTATGTTTTCCTCCTGTCCATGATGAGAGTCTGATTTCTCTTCCATTTTCAGACTGTGTATTTTTCCCACGATTTCATTGTGAGACCGGGGCTGTTATCTTCCCTACGTTTTTGTTGGCTGTGGTGTTCAATTATGTTTTGGGCCGTGGTGGATTCTTAGTGAGCCATTTTCTGCCATCCACGATGTTCCTGTGAAGTAGCCATTCATGATTTCTACTATGGGGGTGTGTTTCCATACCGATTTTGTGGTCTGTGTTTATGCTTTTCCCTGCCCAGGCTGAGAGTTTGATCACCTCTTCTATTTCGAGCTGTGTATTTCCCGTTTCTTCAATGTTGAAATTGGGGCTACTATTTTCCCCATGATATGTGGTTTGATGTGGGTTCTTTTTCGTTTTGGGTTTGATGTGGCTATTATTGAGACGTTTTGGCCATGATAAGGCCAAGAATGACTCAGGAATCGGATTTCCCCACCCAAGCTGTGAACCGCTTGTTTTGCTGTGTGTATGCAATTGTTGGTCTTCGGGCTGTGTTGGCTTGGCTGATTTGTCGATGCCCTGATAAACCCAACTATGTTGGCATGCTGATTTGTGTATTCTTAGCTATGTGGAAGCTTGCCTATTCCTTATTCCTTGGGAAATCATGCCCAGCTCAGGGGTGGCAGTGTTGCTGAGAGATTAAGGAGCACATTGGCCTATGGTTGGGTGGAACGTTGCAACGACGTAGCTAGTTGCGGGATGAATACTGCATAAGATAAGTAATCTTGACCATTCCATCTCTGCAGTTATATTGATGTCTAATGAATTATGATGAACTTGTTGAATGCTTGAATGTATGGTTTTACTTCCGCTGTATTCTTAATAATTATGCATCTCTGCATGTTTTTCATCAAAGCATTTCAGTTTATCAGTTTTTAGTTATGTAAAACTCCATGGGGCTAGTTGCCCTGATGTTTGGTGTTTAGTAGCGTCCTCTTTCCCAGTCGGAGGGTCGGGGATGTGACACTCCACCACTTCAATCCTCCATCTCTTGATAGCAAGCTCACAAGCAAGAGGAAATATTGGTAAGAACACAAAAGTTCTCCAAGGGACAAAAGGATGCAGACTCAAGTATAAGCTCCGGCAACAATGGACTATAGTTTTCTTGCTCTCAATTCCTCATGCCTTCAATATATCCAAAGGATTCCTTATATATCTCTTCAATGGGGTAATGAAGGGTTAAATCCGAGTGATCTCAAGGAATATGGAAGGTCAGGAGACAAGTGAGTCGGATCCACATCAAGGAAAACTCCAAAAGAATTTGACCTTTTGCACACATCCCGATGTGTGCGGTTTTAGGGGTCAAATCCATGTATATATGCAAGAAAGGGATTAAAAGTCACATATGGAAATTTTAGCATGTTTTTATGGATGATCTTGGAAACATCAAAGGTAAAAAAATGGTCCATGGGGTCTAAAGAGTCTGCAGAGGGACAGAAAAGGCCATACAAGTGTGATTCACCATGTGTGGTAAAATTAGCTGTAATAGATGCCCCCTAATGTGTGAGGTTAGAGGGGTCATATGATGGCCAAAATACATTATAAGTCCATCCTAGAAGTGGAGTGATGAAGAACCCAGTGGAAGACCAGCCACCCAATCAGCATAGTACGATGATACAACTCTGCATATAACTACAAGTAGATATAGTAGTCCTGGATACATAAGAGTACAATGGCCATGAATAGGCATGATACAATATATGACATGAGTGGTCATCACCACGTACAATATACATAGATCAGAATCTCCATGATGAAGATATACAAAGGATCATGATCTCCATAATGGCTGGAAATTTTTGACATATACTAGAATCAAGTCACAAGAGTTGAAATCTCATGAACACTGGCATGATCAAGGAGGTAGCATATACAAGATGCCACCAATCTAGAAGTTCTTCTACACAAACCACTACAAGTACATGTCCTACTATGTGAATAGAGGTGTTGAGGTTGAACATAGTAGTCCATCGTCTGATTACCGGTCATTGATGTATACCGTCAATAGACGTGAGATCACCCATTGATAATGATAATGGGAATCAAGGTACTAGAGTGCAAACTAATAAGTGTGAATAAATGTGTTGAGGTTGAACACTTGAGAGAATCCATCAATCAGGGGGCATTGATGTATTCCCAAAAATTGTCGATGGCGAGAGAACCTACCATTGATGATTGCAAGTCTCAAGGCACTCAAAAATGACTCTAGATTCCTATCCCAGAATAAATGTTCTGAAGTCGATAGGATGAAATCTGCTGGAAGGAAGGCATTAAGGCATCCCCCATCATCCAACATGAGGTACTTAGCAAAGCTGAAGGACTCTATCATAAGATGCACGAACCAGTAACTGTACCAGGAATGGCCGACATGCAAAGTCAATATAATTGAGGAATGGCCGACTCAGGTTTCAACTTCCTTTGAACAAGAGAATAAGGGAGAATGGTGACTGAATGTAGGTAGCATAGACTCGATATACAAAATCGGGAGATCTCTGTGACATAGGAGGCATCGACAGAGGCTCCATAGGGACTAGAAGCTTAACCAGTCGGTGGAGATAAACTCAAATAAACGAGTACAGCTCCTAAAGTCAACCTATTAACCCAACCAACGGATGTGATATACAG
>LPNX010307841.1:194950-216980 GCA_001517045.1 Pseudotsuga menziesii | reverse complement strand
ATTTTTTTTTTTTTTTTTTTTGAATTTTTCAAATATTTAGAAAGCTTGAAAAAGAATAAAATCCCTTTACAGTTACAGACTAGGAGGAGACGAGTGTCAAATAGGAAAATAAACTAGTTCCAAGTAGCAAAACATACCTATGCTCAATGCAAGGACACATGTGTAGGATAGAGACACTTGGGGGAAAGTCCCCTCTCGATAAAAAGGGAGTCAAGCTACAAAGTATATATAAAATGGCTCTACATGGCTAAACATGAGACAAGCTCGAGCTATTTGGATGATACTCAAAGTTAGGGAAGCCGGTATAAGGCTCAATGAGGCAGGCAAAGCTCATGATAATGCAATTATAGCTTGACATAAGGGAGTCCTGAGGGAATAAGCCAGCAAAAGATCAAGAGGAGTATGAGGCTCTTGCGAAATGTCGTGGCAGTACTAAACAATGGACTCCCCCACCCTAGAGGACAAACTGTTAGCATGGGCACCAAATGCAAATAAGGATCTCACTAGGGTACCCATGTAAGGTCAAGCTCTACCATTCACATCATGCCACTTCTAAAACAGCAAGAAGGTTCTGTGATAGGATAGAATGGGTTCGTACATAAGGTTATAATGAAACGGTCATAAGGCCATGCGAAATGCAAATGGAGGTGAAACCTAACCTATATGCCAGTTTAAACATCATACCTGAAATTAGCATGAATGGGTTAAAACAACGGTCGAAACGATGCTCAAAACTGTCTCCTACATCCTATATTAGTCAAAAACGGTCCAAAAGGGCCAGAAACAGTCCAAAACTATAGAAAGGGGTAAAAATTTTCAAAAATTTGAAAAATTTCTATAAATAGTAAAAAATTCAAAACATTATATAACATTTGAAATTTTTACCCAATTGAGCTCAGAACTTCAAACTCGAATTTCGAGAGATCCAACAGACAGAATCCGACACCGTTTTTTCTAGGTAACTTCCCATGCCCTGCTCTTTCATTTACATGTAAATTTTTCAATTTTTCATGGTCCAAATTGAACTCTAGGCCATCCTAAGTTATGCGCCACAGCCCACGCAAAAATTGGGGTTTTTTCCACATATAGGGCTATACATGGAAAAGGGGCCCAAAGTCACGTACATACGCGGTTGTTTTGCAAATAGTCGCATATGTGGCCGCGTTCAAGGTTTTTTAAGACATCTAATGGCCCAGTATTGAATTAAATGTGCAGGATGGTTCTAGAATGGAGGGAATGAGAGCATTGGGATGTATAAGTAGTATGGGATGATCTAAAGGCTCAACAAGCTCTTCGTGCATGTGGGCTTTACAATTTTTGGTGTCTTGGTGGCTTAAGGGCCAAACCAAGACTGCTCTAGTTTTGGTGTCTTGGTGGCTTAAGGGCTAAACCAGGACATCTAATGGCCCAAACTTGAATTAAATATGCAAGATGGTTTTAGAATGGAGGGAATGAGAGCATGGGGATATAGAAGTAGTACGGGATGATATAATGGCTCAACAAGCTCTTCGTGCATGCGGGATTTACAAGTTTTTGGTGTCTTGGTGGCTTAAGGGCCAAACCAAGACTACTGCAGATGCTAGTAGACTTGGATTCTTTCTAGATCGATGGGATGTCCCTCACCATAGAAGTGGAGGACATATACTTTATTACTGGATTGTCCCGATGGGGGGAAGTGGTGAACCTACGTTCTCGTGAGCCCAGAGGTGGCCTCACCATATATGAGTACATAGCAGTGTACTATTATCCAGAAATGGAGAAGGTCAGGAGTCATATCCCAACTAAATCCATACAGTTTCTAGGCCTAAAGGCCATGCTACTAACACTCGACGGGATAACAGGGCTAGCCTCACCCCACCATGCCTCATGGCCCTTGATGTTCTATGCAGTGGAGTGCATGAGGCCCACAGTTTACAATTGGAGTACTGCACTATTGAGCAACATGAAGCAACATATCAATGACTGCAATATGGGAAGGGTGTGAAACTTTGGTTTCAGTAGTATACTGAGCATGTTCTTCTTTGAGCATGTTCCAGGATTTAGCCCTAGAGTTGACGTTCCTCTTCACGGGGTTTGATATCCGGCCCAACGACGTTGGGCAGATGCGATGCGCAGACTGGGTGGAGGTAGGGTGTCCAACCCCTACCCAGCTGATTTCTTTCCATGGTGGTGGCAATAGATAGTTTCCATAAATTATTACCCCTATGCGGGGATAGATTTTCAGGGAGATCCCGACATGCCACTACCACCAGGATCATCATACGGTGGCATTGGTAACAAATCCCAACCCTCTTTTTTTTTTAAATTTTGAGTTATTTAATTTTTTTTGTTTTTTGATATATCGAACAAAAAAGACATGCTTTTGTGTGACAACACATAGTGACATCCATAATATGCATGCAGATGTAGGACCACGGTGGCCTAAATTCTTCCCTCATCATAGACGAAGGGGAAGAGGAGATGACATTACGGGTGTGGATGTGGAGCGGATGCTCCAAATCATTCATACCAACTTCATGCGGCTGACACATAGGGTACCCATGGCGCAAGTAGAGGACTTGTCTGAGGCCATGCAGCATCAAATGGTGGGTGTACCATGAGCATGGGTGCAGTTATTTCAATGGATAGCTAGAGCCATGGTGACATTCGACAATCAGAATCCCGCTCCTCCTCCCCAGGATTAGATACCTTGGAGTGACACATTTTGTACTACCGTGTATTTATATTTTGGTGGCTCGAAAGCCCCATTTTTGTATTATGACACTTATGTATTATCACATTTTGGATGTTTAATGAAATTTTTTTATGATGATTGATTTATTTATTTACATGTGTAAAAATGTATGTTTGTGATGAGCTTATTGTCTGTGAAACAAATCCCAATATAACACATAGTTATCATATGAGTCAGCAACTTGATTATTAATTCTTGGAACATGTATGTATGTTATATTGTCAAATTGTCGTTTTAACAATCTCACACGTAAGAATCTTCGTAATAATGTTGGATCCCTAACATGATACAAGCCATTAAGATGTGACACTACTAACTACAAATCAAGACGTACCTAAATAGAGAGAATGCCATGTGAAATGGCATTCCATAGAAGCTCGATAACGTCACTATACTCAGCAACATTATTTGAAGAGGGCCATACACATATGCCTCCTGAAGACAATACTTGACCCACAGGAGTATAAATTACCCAAGCAGTAGAGGTTGAGTGTTGAGTGTGACAACTCGCACCATCCGTGAATCCTATGAATATGGAAGACTCCATTGACATCTGCCATAAGAAATAGAAGCTAATCAACAAACCCGATCACCATAAGAAAAACCTAACTATGCAAAATACTGTACAATAATATATAATAGTTAGCCCTAGCTAAAAATAATGCATAGTAATTTTTAAGGTAGAGCCCATTTCTAGGCTCCACCAAGGTTGTCCCCTCATAATCTACTAGCTCGTAAGAACCCTTCTCTAACACATGTTTAACAATGTAAGGACCATGCCACATGGGGTTGAACTTGCCTGCCCCCAAGGGTTCTTTAGCTTGATCCAACAAAAGGACCAAATATCCTTCACTAAACTTCCTTGGACAGATAGATTTATCATACTAGACCTTAATGCGACGCTTTTTCACTTCTAGAGCCACCAAGGCATCTCGGTGCTGCTCATCAAGCTGCTCTAAGTGGATGAAATGCTCCTCCAATGGGGAAGTGTCTGGGAAGAGCTCTATGGATAGCTTCAAAGAAGGGATCTTGTACTCAATCGACAATACCAACTCCACTACATGTACAAGCTGATATGGAGAAAAACCCATGGTAGTCTTAACAGTGGTCATATAAGCCCACAAAGCAAGATTAACATGATGTGCCAATTGGTCTTGCTTTGTGTTATGGTTCATTGGAGAATGAAATTCAGTGATTTGTTCACTGCTTCAACCTTTCCATTCACTTGAGGGTAATAAGAAGAGGAATGCTCCTGCTTATACCCTAACTTCGAGGCAAACTCTTCCATCATCTGATTCTGAAAGTGCCTGCCATGGTCAGTGACAAGATCCTTCAGAATACCAAACCGAGTAATAATCTAGTTGAATACGAAGAGTGTGGCTCTCTCACTGTCATATTTAACTGCAGGCATATCCTCAACCCATTTCGTGAAGTAGTCAACAGCCACAATAATATGATGATTCCCCCCAGCTAAAGCTGGGTTGCAATCCATGAAATCAAGCCCCCACTTAGTGAAGGGACTGGTAGTGATAATTGGATGTAACAGGGAAAAATGTGAGTGCATATTATGTGCAAAAACCTGGCAAGGGTGTCACTTCTTGACCGTGTTGACACAATCTTTAAAGATTGACGGTCAAAAATAACCCACTCTCAATATTTTTTGGGCTATAGAAATCCCAGATAAATGACCACCTCATGCCCCTCCATGGAAATTATTCAACACAAGCTTAGCCTCCTCATGAGTTAAACAATGACATAAAATGGAATTTACCCCATGGTGCTACAATGTGTTATCCACTATGAGGTAATTCTTGGATACATGACGTAACCGTCGTCATTCATCCCATGAAAGGTGAGTAGGAACCTTCAATGTTTGTAAATATATGATAATATCCCCATCCCATGGATCCAAAGTTGAGATCAAGAAGATGTGCTCATTGAAAAACATATCTTCACAAACCTCCTCCTCCTCCTCGCTTGGGAAATCAGATATAAGCTCCGCAAAAATCAACGATTTCTTCAATTTTGCCAAAACAAACTCAAGATCGAATTCTTGCAAGATGACAATCCACTTATTATACTTTCCCCCGATCATCCTTCTAGTGACGATGAACTAAAATGGATTGACATGGGCTACAACCAAGGTCTGGCGAAGGATAATATAGTGTCTCGATCGTTGAACCGCATGAACAGTAGCTAAGGCAAGATTCTCAACATGGGAATAATGGATCTCCACATCTATAAGGTTTTGGCTCAGATAATATATGTCATGCTCTTGGAGCTCCTCACCCTCTTGAACCAAAACCATACCAATCATCTCCATGGATGCGGCCACATAAAGTAGAAAGTCACAGCTATAGTCAGGTGGAATAATCACCGGGGCCGATACTAAGGCTCGCTTAAGCGCATCAAAGGACTCATGGGTTTGCTCATCCTAGCAATAGGTATTGTCCTTCTTCAAAAGATGCATAAAGCCTCTAGTCAAATTGGAAAAGTTAACGACAAATCTCTGTAACGACAAATGTCTAATGTTTCTCGGGGGAGACAATTGAAGTATTGCCTCAACCTTTAAAGGGTCGACTCTTATACCCTCCTTAGAGACAATGAACCCTAATAAGAGACTAGACTTCATGCAAAATATGCACTTATGAGGATTTAACCTGACCAAATAATGGCGGAACCTTTCGAACACTAATCTCAAATGGTAGGAAGGAAACATTCTCATACGAGAATGAACAGCAAGGTCATCCAAAAAGAATTCAATAATTGATTTGAGATCATGGAAGATCAAGCTCATAGCCTGCTAAAAAGTGGCTCCAACATTTTTAAGGCCAAAAGGCATCTTCCGATATGCAAAGGTACCCCAAGGACAAATAAATACAGTCTTATGTTGGTCCTTGAGCTTAATCTATATCTGATTGTATCTGGAAAATCCATCCATAAAGGAAAATACCTCGCTTCCTGTACACTCATCCAAAATTTGATCAATAAATGGTGTGGGGAAATTGTCCTTAGGAAAGGCACAATTCAAGTCACAGAAATCAGTGCATATGCGGATCGTTCCCTACTTATTATCCACCGAAACGGGGTTTGAAACCCACTCCATCAAGGGAACGGGATAGATAAAACCGACATTCAATAGTTTTTCTATCTCAGCCTTAATCGCATGTGCTTTCCTAGGATTCATCACAAATAAGCGTTGTCGAACAGGATTAGCATTGGGATAAGTTTTAATCTCATGTTCAACAATGCGAGGGTTGATACCTGGTATTTCCTCATATGACCAAGCAAATACATCACGAAACTATTTGAACAGCTCAGTATACTCTTGAATCTCAGCATGGGAACATTATGCCCCAATATAGACATTCTCAATATTGTCAGGATCGCGAGATATTGATAGGAATGGTAGGAGATATATTTTCCATGTTTCCATCAGCCATCGGACTAGGAGAGCTCAAAGGAACCATGGGACTACCAATTCTCTCACTAAGAACCTCCCTAAAGTTCTCATGCTCCAAACAGTCAAGATCGAGAAGAAAATAAGATCTATGATGCAACTCTTCCCAAGCTGGCTCAACCCCAAACATGGCCTCAATAATCACTTCATCTGAAGGAAAAACACTATCAAGGCAGTCATGTGCGTGAGAAGATTGAACTTCCCATGCAGGAAACACATATGGGTCCTCCTTCTCCATCCGTGAAGAGGAAGGACTAGGCTCTGCAACACTTGCAAGATTAGCTTGATATGCTATCATAGTTGCAGGCAACGCCACGTCTGTTTCGATGGGCTCACTCGAAGGGATCAGTGCAGGAAGAATTCAAGGATATTCCATATGGGTTGTGTGAAAAGACACCGATCTCACTGACGATGAAGCCTCACCGGAACTAGACCCAATCATAAGAACAGGTGTAGGAAAACTAAAGTTTCCCATAAGGGATGGATACATGCCAACACCCACACTCCTAGTTGCCAGCTGAGAGTGCTCGACAATCGGGATAGAAGCTCCTGAAGATGAGATAACACACAGATTCTTGAATGACGTTTGATCAATCATAACTATATTCCCATTAAACGGAAAGCATACAACTCGAAAAAGAGAAGAAGTTGCGTCTTGCATACTATACATCCAATTCCTACCCAGTAACAAATTTTAGTCAAGGGGTGCATCAACCACCTTGACCTCGATCGCAACAGTATTCCCTCCCAAATGGACCTTAAGAGAAGGAAGAATCCCGTGTGGCCGAAATGATCTACCATCAAAAGCAGTCAACATGGCATCAGATTTAGACAACTTGGGGGAACCCAAACCCTTCCAACACGCCAAATACATCACGAAAGTAGTAGCGCCTTCATCAATCACAGTGCGTTTGACGGTCATGTTAAGACATTCTACATGAATCAAGAGAGACACATAGTAAGGAAAGCAAGGTTGTAGTCCCGGGGTTTCAAATTTGATGGTGGAGGAAGAATTATCATCGTTAACACCAAGGGTAGAAAGCAAAGCCTTCCTTTACGAAGGACAACTCTGAAGTACTTCAAGTGCAGACATCGCATAAGGAGTGTGGCCCAAATCCTCGACAACAGAATAGTTCTAGGTGTCTTGGGCATCAGGATTGTGCCCCGAACACTCAAGGAATCCCTTAGGAATGTGAGGTGAAACTTTAGGTTTATCCACATGTTTTTCAATACGCAAAGGACTCCTAGGTGGATCAGGTTCCTTTCCAAGGTCTGGTTGTGACGAACCATAGTCCTTCGCATGAGTCACAACCTTAGTAGCACGAACCATGTTGATGCAACCATTACCACTATCCGCTAGTGGATATTGATCCCCACCAGACTAATCATGGGTCCTCGAGTTCATGTTTTGATTATGAGGTAAAGGGTTGGTCAGCACAGCTGGGCCCTATGTTATGAATCTTGAGGCTTCTTCAATATGGGGGCACAAGTGAGTGAGGTGATATTCCTTGCACAACTTGCATGGAAACTTAACCTTACGTTTAGACTGATTGTCCCCCTTAGCATTTTGGGCATTCTTGTCATTAGGATTGGCATTTTCATTTCTATTCCCACCCTTACGATTGTTCTTACCCTTCTTCTTGATCCTTTCGGGTTGCTGGTTACCCTTCTGGTCCGACGATTGCACCGAAAGAACACTCACCATTTGGGTGGGTTGAGACGAAGCCGTGGCTTGTCCCGAGGCAGGTTGGTTGATAGACAATTGACTGACCTATTGCACAACTAAATCCACAGGTTTGGAACTCGTACAACCAACAATGCCATTGGAATGTGGTCCAGGTTTGACCTTAGGGTTGAAACTAGAATGCGGAGCATTAGGAATGATCTCATATAAAAGAATGGATTGAGCATAAATCAAGTCCAATTCCTGTGCCCTAAAAATTGCTTGTTCCTTGTTCTGAACTTCAGATGTAGAAACATCCTTCGCTATATAAGGCAGTAACGATTTAAGGAACCAATCTAGGAGAAACTCCGACAGTATGAAGGCTTTAATCAATCTCTTCCATCTATGCCATTCTTGGATATGGTCTGAGATATGTGTGGCTTTGTCTTGCCAAAATGTTGACAAGAGTTCCGTACCAATGTCGTAATGCATTGGTAGTTGGAAGTGGTTGAGAAAATTCATAGCTATTTCATCGAACAAAGCGAATGCCCCCCTAGGTAACTCTATGTACCATTTCACGACAGGCCCTGTAAGGGTGCGTTGAAAAAGCCTTAAACGGATGGAATCTGCATGTAAGGAATTATAAGAGAACCATAGGTGAAATGCAGTAACATGTTCACTTGGATCTTCTCCTGGTTTTCCCTTGAATTTGGGGATGTTTGAGGGAAGCTTATTAGGGACAACCAGCCAAGCCGGGTCATGAGATACATGATCGTTCATTAGTCTCGACAAGTCAGGAAGATTTAGTGTTGCGAGGAAAGGGAGCCTAGGTTGAGCAGGTTGATGCCACGCTCCCTGATAATTTTGGTTCACATCAGGCTAATTACCGTAACCACCATGGCCCTGGCCATAGTTCCCTCCTCTTGTTTGACCCGTGTAGGGTGGCATGGAAGCACCATAATGTGGTGTACCTTGACTATGTGGGGCTACAAAGGCATAATTCAAAGAGTAAACAAGTTATTGATAAACATACCCATAAGGTGAATAAATCTGTCCATATTGCGAGCCATAATAAGGTCCCTAGGAAATACCATGAAATGTCCCATGAGAAACCCCATAAGTAGGAATAGACATTCCAGAAGTAGTAACATGACCTCTAGAAGTAGGAATATGACCTCCCAAAACAACAGGTGGTACTTGACTCTAAGACACAACTATGCGAGTAGCAGCAGTACAAACATGACTCGTAGCAACATTTTGGCCTGAAGGACCATGTGAATGAGGGGGAGGAATAGCATTCGAAGAACTAGGAATAGAAGACGAAGGGACATGTGAAACTATGTATGTTGTGTTCCCTATAGTCACTCATCTAGGTTTTGGTATATGAATAGGTCTACTAGCACCAGGTCTAGGGAGGACATAAGATGTGACCTCCACCACCAGGATGGAGGGTGCAATGTGACTTGTGTTCCCAAATCTCTCCACATGTAGTGACTAGGAATGCCCCCAGGCATAGTGTTAGGTTCAAACTCTGACTCGGCGTGCTGAGCCGAATCATGTACAGGAATACCAAACATGTCATAACTAGTGCTCGTAGGTTCAAGATGAGTCTCATCACCCAGAAACTAATACCAGCGACCTGTGAATGAGGGATCATACCCAGAGTGTGTAGGTATATCAGGTGAAGGATCATATGTAGGAATAGGCTCTTCTTCCTCCACCTCATGAAGTGAATAAGGCAGCTCAGGAATTTCATCTTCGTGATCTCCCATCGTGTGTGAATCAATGTGAGAAGGTGGAAGTCCTGCTAAACGACGAGAACGACGAGGAGCCGCACCTGAATCCACAATGACTCAAAAAAATGAAAAATAATTTCTAATTATGCAAACCCTAAGCAAGCTAACATGCATAGAGAATACACCAATACAATCTAAAGCCAATCACAAGCAATTAAGGGTAGGATAAGTGAGCTCCCAAATGAAGCAGGTATTTCTCGCCTAAGAGAGGCTTGAGACTCCTATACACAACAAGCGGAGGTTCGTAACCAATTATTTTGGCCCTCAGCTTCAATGCATATAGCAACTATACTGTTCGACCCCAACCTAGCCAGGACACCTACAGAACAACCCCTACAAAGTACCCTCTCGATAACCTAGGTAAGGAAACTAAGGTCACCTCAATATAATCAATGCTCAAGCGGACAGTCGCAGGTGGGATTGACCGTATGGGAAAGGTAGCAAAGCCTGAAACTCTCGAAAGAGCCCCCAGATACTAATACAATCCTGGAAATATCTTCGGTGCTACTCAGTTATGACCAGGGGTCATCCCAATCAATAACTACTCACACTGCCTCATGCTTGACTCCCTTATAAGAGGAGGATCCTAAGAAACACTAATTATACCAACGAATTTTACACTCTCACCTGGATAGACACATACATGTTGTTGTTTAGTGGTATTGGAGAATTTAATCACAATGAACTATTCCAAGACCCTAAAACCTAATCTTGTTGGTGTACCCTATCAAAGAAAATAGTGTAATCCATTTTAATTAAGTGTTTATTTTATTTGGATTTATTACTCAAAAAAGGTAGATGGCTGTGCAACCAATGGTGTTATGACGCAACATGAAGAAAAATGAGATAATAAAGCAAAATAATGACTCCAACACCCCCAGACTCTGTAAGCACAATCAAACAACACTCACGCAAAGTACTAAGGTAAAAGAGACATAATGCACTACTCCCAAAACAAAAAGTCAAAAATGCAATGACAAGAACATTCATAAAAAAAAAATTTACCCTAAAAAGGGTGTCTCTAGTCAGAAACAGAGGTGTATATAGACTCTAGCAGTATCAAAGGAGACTCAACAATCATCAAAATTCACCCAGCAATAATAAATCTTCCTTTATAAGGAAAAACTCAAGGCATACGTGATTGTTCATAGAAAATCTGCGTGTGTACGCAACTATAGCAGTCAAAATCACGTGTACACGCGACTATGAGTTAAAAACTCACATACATGAAGAAAAATGTATAAAAATGAAGGTAAACAGATAAGATGAGACCAAATTCACACCAATCAGACACTACTAGGAAAACATGCCCCCAGACCCGACACAGAAACAGAGAAATAAGAGCAAGTCAAGAACATTGAATGCCGATAAAAAATCCTAAAGGACAACTACTAGGAACTCCCCAACGGAGTCACCAATTCTGTTACAGAGAGAAATTCCTATGGCTTGGGGTACCACAACAGACAGCTTGACTCTAGAAATCAATCCTTTCCAATATGCAAGAGAAACCAAATATCTAACACTAAACGATCTCGATTCATACCTTATTCTGAACGGTTGATGTAGATCCCCATTGATCTTTCCAACTCCAGCTTATATTAATAAATTGCTTCCTCAACAATCAGAAAACAAGACAAACATGCTATATATATTTGCGTTAGACCTAGTCTAGCATATATAATCAATAACATATAAGCATTTAAAACCATCCATTGTTAGAATGCTCATTTAAACACATATTATTAGATAGGAAAAGATATTTCTATTAATATAAAACAAAGATTACAAGAGTGACAACCTCTTTCGGCACGTCTACGAATTGGAGAAGCTAAGTCACCCACTTGGGCCTCCACCACTTTAATCCTCCATCTCTCGATAGAAAGCTCACAAGAAAGAGGTAATCCTGGGTGTTATAACAAAATCCTGTCACCATCATGTGAAAAGACATTTGGACATACCTACTTGCCTTGAATCCCAGCTTCTGGAGTGGAAACTCACATTATTTGTCAATATTTGCATACAAATTCCCAGCACCATGCCTTACCCTTTATCTAGAAGCAATACCATTGTTTGCACCACCCATCTCCTATTGCCCAAAAGCGGTGCCACCGCTTATGGCCCTTAGTCCATAAGTGGTTATTACTAGAACTGCTCTTTCACTGAAGGAGAAACACGGTACCCTAGGTAAAAAGGGAAAAATAGAAGCTTCTCAAGGCTTCTAGATGATAAGCCTCGAGATATCCCTTATCCCTACTGTAGTGTGTTAGTTGAGCTTGAAATCCCCCATCTTAGGATCTTGGAGGCCACCTCACCCACAAATCTCTCAACCTACCCTATCCATCTAGCCTTATAAATACAAGCTTATGGCCATGGTTGAGGGGGAGAAATCATAAGGCATTGTTATATTGTTGGATTGATCACTTGGTCCATATCATTGGAGAGCATAGAGAGAGCTAGAGTCGGAGCTTATGGGGATGAGAATGCTTGGTTTCATGGAGATGCATGTCAACACTAAGGGTTGGTTGTAAACTTCTTCATATTTATTTAATGCAAGTTGATTTTTGTCCCGCATATATTGTTGATGTTTGATTTTAGATGTATGTTGTTAGATTCCTTAGTCACTAGCATAGACTAGTAGATCATATTCTGGTTTCTTTGATCTATTTCGTGTTGAACTCATTGCAGGTACATAGGAGGACTATCAAAGTCTTGTATTTTAGATATCTACAGTGTCTAGGGAGAGTCTTCAACCTCTGTCTTCTATTTTTTCTGAGTCTGAACCATTTAGACCAGTGGAACACCTTACTATCCGCAGGAGGTGAAATATTCCAGCTAACAAATATGGTGACTCTGCTGGGGAATGAAGTTGTGTATCAGTCATTCTGATCTTCCTCAGTCTGCAACTCTTGTTTGAATCTAGGCTCCTACTTCAACTCTCTTCAGTCAGATCTACTCTCTGACTGACTCCGTTTGGGTTTGAAACCTCCAGATCTATTCATATCTGAGTCATTTCAGTTTTTTATGCTCTGTTTCCATGCTGAATTCAACAGTATTTTCCTTAATCTCTTTTTTTGACTTGCTCCATCGTTCTTCTTGTGTTTTGGTCATCTAGAGGGAACCGCTCCCACACTGTGTACGAGAAGTGGTGCCACCGCCTGAACAAAGTGGATACAACGAGGTGCCACCACCTGTAACCTATTGGAAAGAAGCAGTGCTATCTAGGAAATGCTCTGTCAACACTTGAGAAGCGCGGTGCCAGGTAGGCATTATTCCAAAGAATTTTTTCGTTATTTTTCTTTGTAAAAATTTGGATTTTGTTGCTTTTAGTTTTGCTTCTCAGACTTGTGTTACTGAATTTGATGCTTTTGGTTTGATATTTTATGGTTTAAGATTGATTTGAGTGGAATTTAAAAAGTTTTATTAAGTCTTTTGATTGTTCATCCACTTCTATGCTTGTTGGTTGTGTTTACAAAAGAGTTTCTTGTTTTCTGAAAAGCTTAGGGTGTTATTTGAAATCTCTTTTCATTTCTGCTACATAGACTAAAAGAAGAACACTATATTAGATTCTATGTTTCATTTCTTATTTGCATAGTAAACTTATTTTTCCTTCCTTTAAAAAAGAAAAGTTTTGACTGAGACTAGGATATCATCATTGAGCATTGGACATTGGTTTTCTGATTGGATTTCCAAACTTTCAGGACCTTTATGATCATTCATCTCTCATGCATTTAGAGCTATCTCTATTAAAAAAAAATGGTACTTTTAAGTTAAATTTGCTTATGTTTGAGAAATTTGAAAAAATAGAGTGCATTTGCATATAGGTGTGCTTCTTGTTTTTCTTTTAGGAAAAGAGATTCTTCCCCTTCTCATTTTCTTTTAAAAAGAAGAAATCAGTTTGGAAAAGTGATTGCTTGTCTTTGATTTGATGTTCATGACTGTTGTGTGGAAGTATTTTTGGTTTTTTAAACAAAAGGAAAACACTCTCTTTCCCTCCCATAAGTAGGCATACTGAATGGTAAAGTGAATATCTTGCACCAACATACTGCATGGTTTTACTTTTCTGTCAAAACATCATGCATTCACCTAACCATACAATTTAAAATTAATAGTATTTGTAGGTTAAAATTTACATAGTAACTTGAGTGATAGGTTATAGACGTGTTCGGGTGTCATTAAGCATAGGAGCTATCGTTATTTGTCATCATTACATTCTAGGACTCACGTAGTTCTTCTATGTACCGTCGGTATATCGAACGGCCTTTCATGCACCCTTGAGGTATATATAAAGGTACTTCACATACTAGATTGTATATCAGAAGGCCCCTTGTGTACGGTGATGCATTAGACAACACTACTACCGATTCGAACTCCCATGTACCTTGAGTATATCGGGAGACCCCACTAGGGTACGTTATCTATCTGAGAGAAACCCTTTTCTTGTCTTGTTTGGAGCCATACAGTGAAAACAACATTCAGGGAGATTACTACACAGGTACCCTCGAGGTATATCACGAGTGGCACCTTCTTGACAATCCTAGTGAGAGACCTAACTTTTTGAACTCCTCCTATAATTTTAAGTGTGCTTGTTTTGACTTATAGCTTGTGTAGGGAAATTATTTTTGGTGCATTTTCTAGATTTTCAGACCCTAGGTTAGTTAGGAACTATACAAACTAGCTAAGTTAAGATAGTCCAAAAGAGTACGGGGCTTGCCACCTGATTTTATTCATGGTTCAGGAAAAAATACTATGGAAGTTATTAACCAAGGAACTGCTACCACCTCCCAAGTGGGAGACAATGTGGTTGTGGAAAGTGGAGTACCATATTCTTCACACTCACCTCCCTTGGTCCAACAGCCTTATCAGGGAGATTCCTTATTCCATTCTCCCGTAGAAGGATGTGTTGATGATATTGTTCACCTGGATTTTGGTCCCAATGCTCAATTTTGGGAAACCCCTGTAGGTTAAGCCATTGCTTCATTTGGCACCCGTGGAATCTCTTCTGAAATTGAAGAAGAACATAGGAAGTACCGTTCTTCCATTCTCCATGCAAAGGAGTTTGATAAGCAAATTGATGACATTTTAGGCCCAACACTACCAAGATCCACATCTGTTCCTAGGGGATATTGTTCACTTGTCGAATCTATGAGACCCATTGAACCGATTATAGATCGTCCATTGACACCCCGTAACCCAGGTCAAGATACCACCCCTACCACCTCTCATGTTATGTCTATACCTAATCTTCCTAGGTCTTCTATACCTGAGATTCAATCTTCAATTCCTGTTTGATCTACACCTTCTAGTGTCATGGAGGAACCCCTGGCATGACCTACGTTATCTGACACCAAAATTGTTACTAGTCAAGGGAAGACCTCTAACATAGAAAAATCTACAGTTTATGTCCCTCCCATCCATTCTAATGTGGTTAATCCCCCATCTAGTTTAGGTCAACCCTCTGGGGATAAACCTATAACCCTTCAATATTCTAGAGGTTATGGTTATCAAATACCTGTAGGTAATATTAATCATCCACCCAATTCTATAGGAATTCCATACCCTACTAATACTTTTACGCCATGGTGGCAACCCAACTAAACTTACATGCCAGCCATGGGAGTGATACCTATACATACTACGGGAGGTGCCGGAGGACCCCCTTATGGAGGTCCTCCCCTTGGGGGGCCTAATGGTCCTAGAGGATTTGGAAACTTTCCTCCTTATGGTCCTGGTAGCCCTAGTGGTCCTGGGGGACCTGGTGGCTTTCCTCCTTCTTGCCGTGGAGGGTCTGGTGTCCCTCTTCCTAGTGGTTCCGGTGGCTCTGGAGGTTTACCTCCTCCTAGTGGCCCTGGAGGGTCTGGTGGTCCACCTCCTGGTGGTCCTAGTGGTCCCAGTGGCCCTGGTGGTCCTCCTCCTGGAAGCCCTAGTGGTCCTAGCGGTCCTAATCCTAGAAATCAACCCCCTACGGGCGGATCTTCCAGTATTTCTTCATCACAAAAACATGTTTATTAGTCCACTTATGGTCCTACTAGTAATTATATGCCATATCAATATTACCAGTATGTTCAGCCCAACCGACAGTTACCCTTCCTAGAAAATTTGGACTTACCTGATCTTTCCAAGTTGATTAATGACCCCATTCAACACAATCCCTCGTTGCCACCCATTTCGGTAAAGTTACCTTCAGACATCCCGAAATTCAATGGGAAATAAGGAGACGATCCGAAGAACCAGGTGATGACATTCCATTTGTGGTGTTCTTCGAACTCCCTCATGGATGAATCCATTTGGTTACGACTCTTTCAACGAACTTTGATTGGTACAGCTACGAAGCAGTACAATTGAACTCCCATAACATTCGTTTGTGGATTTTGGCTCATTGGAAGCTGTGTTTCTTATACACTTTTAGCTCCCTATTCGTTATGAAACATGTACTGATATTTTAACCTCTCTGTGACAGAACACCTCCACCCACATTTCTGATCATATTCATGAGTGGAGAAGGTGGAGAAGGCTTATTAACCCCCCTATTCCAGATCAGTTTCTAGCTGATTGGTTCACCAAATCCTTGTTGCCTCCTATTTCCCAAGATGTGGCTATGGGTGGTGTCATTATTGAAGAGTAGGGTAATAGTCAGGCTCAGTACCTAGACTTGGTTTATTCCTAGTCTAGCACTCTTTATGACCTGATCCCTCAAGCTCCTCACCCCAACACTGATCCTGCTAAGCCTCCAGCAGAAGTACCTGTTGATGGGATTGTTGGCTCAATCTAGTCCTCATCAATGGTAAAACCTACCAAGCAAACCCAAAATACCCCATCTACTCCTTCGACTCCTAAGGTTTCCACCGAGGTCAATTCTATTCAAAGTACTCAAACCTTGGGTAATAGAAAGAAAGGTAGAAATCGAAATAAAAAACCTGGAAACCAGCCAGAGACACCAGGACCAACCAACAATGATAACGACAAAGGGAAAAGAAAAGCAAAAATCCCTGTCTGCTATGTGGTGGTAACCATTTTTTAAATGAGTGTCCTCGTTGGGATGAAATCTCCCAATTTCTGAAGTCCAGTCCTGCACCTGCAGTACTTATGGATCCTTTTCCCTCTCAACAACAATTGATAGACCACATGTCTAATCAGGGATTGACTCTATTCTTCGACGATGCCTCACTCATGAGGAGGATGAACTTGTGTTAAATGATTTCCATTCTGGAGCATGTGGCCCTCATTTATCTGGGATGGCTACAGCCTAGAAAATCCTTCGTGCTGGCTATTTCTGGCCTTCGATCTTCAAAGATTATCATGAGGCTGTTAAGAAATGCCCACCTTGTCAACACTTTTATCCTAAAAAATGCACCCATCCTACTCTGCTACACCCTGTCATTGTCGTTGACCCATTCACCAAATGGCAGATTGACTTCATGCATTGTAATCCTACATCAGTTGGGCGGCATGGTTACATCATCGTAGAACTGGATTATTTTACTAAATGGGCTGAGGCCATGCCTACATATGAATAAGATGGTAAGACTGCTGCCCTCTTCTTGTTCAATCATATCATAGATAGATTTGGAGTTTTTCAGTCCATCGTTACTGATCATAGATCCCATTTTCATAATCAGATGACGGAGGAAATGAGTGGCAGGATAGGGTTTCACCATGAAAACTCTACACCATATTATCCACAAGATAATGGTCAGGTAGAGGCCATTAACAAAGTTTTGAAAAATATGCTTCATCAGATGGTTGGAGATCATAAATCCAACTGGCACCACGTTCTTTTCTCCGCTCTTTGGGCTTATCAGACTTCTGTGAAAATAGCTACTGGTTTCATGCCATTTCAGCTTGTCTATGGACTTGAAGCTGTCTTACCCATCCAATGTCAGATTCCATCTTTACAACTTGTCATCTAACTTCTCCCAGACACTTCCACAAATGAAGAAAGATTTGTATACTTGAGTAATCTTGATGAGACTCGTAGAGATGCTTCCTTGGCTAATGAGGCACATAAGAAATGTGTCAAGGTGCAATATGACAAATCCATCTAGCCTCATGTCTTTAACGAGGATGATCTAGTCTTGACCTATGATCAGAGATATGACAAACTAGGGAAGGGTAATTTCGAATCCATGTAGTACAGACCTTTTGTTATTTCCAAGGTGTGAGAGAAAGGAGCTTACAAGCTCGTTGATTATGATGGGATACCTTTGGGGAAACCTTGCAATGGGTTGTACCTGAAAAGGTACTATGCCTAGATTTTCTTGGGAAGTATCTTGTATATATTTATATTTATTGGATTTCAATGTGCTTTTAGTATTTTCAAGATGGTTTTGAGCTTCGTGTCCACATCTGTTTATACCATGTTTTGGTCATGGCCCTTTAGATTACAATCTCCTTCCCAGATGAAATTGGTTCTATGCCATGACTGCTGTTGCTTCAACAGTATTCCGAGCCGTCCAATTTCCACATCTGGAAAGAATCGTTACTATTGACCAGCTTGATTTTTGTACATCGGATGTTAATACCTTCATGGCTAATAACATCCCCATGTTAGGCCAGTCCCCTCCTCCTTATCAGTCGATTGGGGTAGGTTTGTTGAAGGATTCTTCCCTCATGGGAGTTTTTCCATTAACTCCTCCTATCATGGATTCCATGTCAGTCCATATGATGTCTTCATTTGATTGTGAGCCTAAGGGAAAACATGTTGTTGAGTCTACCTCGTTAAGTCCTCACGAAGCTATGTATGACACCATTCAAACCTCTTTCAATGATCACACTGATGACATTCATCTAGTGGCTTCGGATCCCTACCATTTTTTGTATTGGTTAGAACCTTCTCTTCCCACTCTGGATTATCTTGCTGAGACCTTTCCTTCCAATGAGTCCATAATTGAGATCATGAGCACGGATGAGTCCATTTGGGAGGATCACCATCATAGATCCATGTTCCTCCCCAACACCAGTTCGGTTAACCATGATTTTGCATCCTTGTTTCCTACTGATATTATCAATGTTCCCCAAAGTACTATATTGTTGCAACATACATATTCTAAAGGAAACCTTTGCAACATTACTTAGACAAACCCGATTGACATATCAGCCAAGCCTGATGTTATTGAGAATGTTCATGTTGGGTAGAACTACTCCACAAATAAATCTGAATCCTATAAGGCACTTTTTAAAGAATTACATGATATTTTTTCCTGGTCCTACGAAGAGATGTCAGGGATCGACCCTTCCATCGTGGTCTATGAGATTAAAAATTATCCCTAGGCCAAACCTATCAGGGGAAAACTTAGGCAATTCCATCCTCAGAAGGCCACAACTATAAAAGCTGAAATTGAGAAGCTTTTGAAAGCTGGGTTTATTTATCCTGTACCCCTGATGGACTAGGTATCGAATGTTGTCCCTGTCAATAAAAAGTAGGGCACCATTAGAGTCTGTATCGACTTTAGGGATTTGAATAAATCTTTTCGCAAGGACAACTTTCCTACCCCGCATATCAATCAAATTATCGACAACTGTGCTGGTAGTGTCATCTTTCCATTCATGGATGGATTTTTTGGCTATAATCAGATTGAGATATTTCCCTTCGATCAACATAATATGGCATTCATTTTCCCATGGGGAACCTTTGCATATAAGAAGTTACCATTTGTCTTGAAAAATGTTGGACCTACATCCCAGCGTGTGATGTCCTATGCATTTCATGATTTCAAACACATCGTTGAAACGTACCTTGAAAACCTACCTACTCATTTTCAGCAACAAGAGGACCACCCTGGTCATCTTAGAGAGATATTCCTGAGATGTTGTCATTATAATATACGGCTCAACCCACATCAATGTGTTTTTTGCGTTGAGACGAGACGTCTGCTAGGTTTTGTGGTATCCAAAGATGGCATCTAGATAAATCCTTTAAAAATTGACACCATTCTTGATCTACCAGCCCCAACTAATCTCTTGGAACTCCAAATTTTTCAGGGGAAGGAAAAATTTCTCCATTGTTTCGTGTGCAATTTCACAAAGAAAACACACGGTTATATGCATCTCCTTATGAAGAACACTCCATTCTTCTGGGATGACCAGGCCCACCGCACCTTTGATAATCTTAAGCACACTCTAACTAATTCACTCGTGATATACCCCACTGATTATTCAAAGGACTTTTTCTTCTACATTACTTCCTTTGCTACTACCATCGCTATGGTTTTAGTGCAGGACAATCTGCATGGTTAGGAGAATGTGATTTATTATGCCAGTAACAATCTCTTGGATTCTGAAACCCATTATTCACATGTGGAAAAGTTAGTATTGGCCATGGTCATTACTGTACAAAAGTTTCGTCATTACATTCTGCTCCGCACTACCACTGTATTGGCAGACTAGAACCTGTTGTACTACATCCTTACTCATCAGGTCCTCGGGGACAAGTACTCCTGTTGGATTGTTATCCTTAAGGATTTTGATCTGGAGTTTTCCAAGGCTGCATCAAAGAAATCCTTGGTCTTTTTAGAGCTTATGTGTGATCTTCCCTGTGCTTCGATGGAATTTGAGCCCAGTGATTCATTTCTGAATGAATTTCTATTCCTGATAAGCACTATTGATCCTTGGTATGGAGGTTTGCTAATATATCTCTAGACACAATATTCTCAGCTGCATCTATCATGTGATGATCACCACCATATCCGTCACCACGTGAAATACTATCTCATCTTGAATGATACTTTGTATAGATGTGGGATCGACTCTATTCTCCGATGATGCCTCACTCAGGATGAGGCTGAACTTGTGTTAAATGACCACCATTATGGAGCATGTGGCGGTCATTTATATGGGATGGCTATAGCCCAGAAAATCCTTCACACTGGCTATTTTTGGCCTTTGATCTACAAATATTGTCATGAGGATGTTAAGAAATTCCCACCTTGTCAACACTTTTATCCTAAAAAGTGCACCCATCCTGCTCCACTACACCCCGTCATTGCCGTTGGCCCATTCGCCAAATGGGGGATTGACTTCATGCATTGTAAGCCTACCTCAGCCGGGGGGCATGGTTACATCATCATAGCCATCGATTATTTTACTAAATGGGCTGAGTCCATGCCTATATATGTAGAAGATGGTAAGACTTCTTCCCTCTTCTTGTTCAATCATATCATAGCTAGATTTGGAGTTCCGTAGTACATCATTACTAATCACGGATCCCATTTCTGTAATTAGATGATGGAGGAAATGAGTGCCATGCTAGGGTTTTGCCATGAAAACTCTACACCGTATTATCCACAAGCTAATGGTTAGGTAGAGGTCATTAACAAAGTTTTGAAAACTATGCTTTGTCGAATGGTTGGAGATCATAAATCCAACTCGCACCACGTTCTTTTCTCCACTCTCTAGGCTTATCGAACTTCTATGAAAAAAGCTACTGGTTTCACGCCATTTCAGCTTGTCTATGGACTTGAAGCTGTCTTACCCATCCAATGTCAGATTCCATCTTTACAACTTTCCATCGAACTTCTCCCAGACACTTCCACAGATGAAGAAATATTTGTATACTTGAGTAACCTTGATGAGACTTACAGAGATGCCACCTTGGCTAATGAGGTGGATAAGAAATGCGTCAATGCGCAGTATGACAAATCTGTCTAGCCTCGTGTCTTTAACGAGGGTGATCTAGTCCTTACCTATGATCAGAGATATGACAAACTAGGGAAGGGTAAGTTCAAATTCATGTGGTACGGAACTTTAATTATTTCCAAGGTGTGAGAGAAAGGAGCTTACAAGCTCATTGATTATGATGGGATTCCTTTGGGGAAACCTCGCAATGGCTTGTACCTGAGAAGGTACTATGCCTAGGTTTTTTTGGGTAGTATCTTCTATATATGTATATTTATTGGCTTTCAGTGTGCTTTTAGTATTTTCAAGATCGTTTTGAGCTTTGTGTCCACATATGTTTATACCATGTTTCGGTCATGCAGATGAATTTTTACGGTTTCGCTGATGGTTCCTGCTGCCACACCTTGAATCTCACCTCAGCTGCTTGGGTTCTCTATTCTCGAGCTAAAGATTTGGTCAGTTCAAGAGCGGTTTGCATAGGTACCGCTACTAATAACATCATCGAGTATGAATCAGTCATCGATCTTTTGACTGAAGCTTCCTCCCAGGATGTTCGTGATCTAGTAGTCTTGATGGAATCACAGCTCATGGTTCACCATTTGAACCATTTCTACACCATTATGAACCCAGTACTCCTCTGCCTATTCCAGAGAGTGTGTTTCCTAGAAATATCATTTGAAACTATTACTTATAGGCATATCCCTAGGGAACATAACATAGTTACTAACTCATTGGCTAACTACATCCTAGAATGGCATATTTCCCAT
>LPNX010307841.1:159650-194417 GCA_001517045.1 Pseudotsuga menziesii | reverse complement strand
GAAAAGTTTACAAAAAACAGGTCCCGAGACCTCCTCTGAAGCACATAGGTTTTTAGGGAAAGTCATCATACAAAATCCTAAAGCTATCAGCTTTCAGTACATATCGCATACACTAGTGGTGTCTGTGATAGCACATCACTGCTCGAGCCACCCTGCGTAGCATCCTACTGAATCGGCTCGGTACTCCCCTTGAGGATCTCCGATATCTCATTGGGAGATCATCTATGTCAGCATCTGGGATGTCAAGAGTCAACCTCTCTAGGTTCTCCTCCAGCTCCTCGGTGATATCATCACCCTGTGGTACAAAGCGAGCTCCTGCTCATCTATCCAATGGAGATGCTCCTCTAGGTTGCGCTGCTCCAACATCTACATGAGAATATCTAGGTCTCGTCACTTAACATAAAAAATATAAAACACAAAAAACATAAAAACATTTCATTTTAGGGTTTCTTGCTTCTTACTGATGTCACGCCACTACCTGCGAGGTGGGAGTGCTAGGTCTGGATCTCCTGTGAAGTCTGTGCCTACATAAGCATAGTCCTCAACCATTAGGATCTGATCCCGTAGCCATCTAAAGAATGGATCACCGAACTTCACTCTTCCCCTACCTGCTCATGTGTGAGCCATGATCTAGACCCACATCAGTATACAGGGGTCCCATGCTCTCAGACTCTGGAAGGTCACATGTGGCCTCATCTGTGGAACCCGTTCGAAGAATAAGTAGGCTAATATGGAACCAAATCCGAACTGCTTCAGCTCTCCTTGCCGACACTTAGTTAGCTGATCCTTGAATATTGGAAGCATTGCTTCCACCCAGTTGAATACCGTGGGTGCCATAGCCTCGATGGCATACAACATGTGTGCCCTGGAAGCCTGGTGCACACCCTAACTCCCAGCCACCCTCTACATGGTAAACAAGACGGTCCATAGAGCCCTATCTATCACTGCCTTGATGGGGATCTTCTTCCCTGATGTACCTATTCCAGGTGCACAGTGCTGATCTATAAGCTCTCTGGTAGTAATGTCCCTGCCACAGGAACCTGTCAATGAGATAGGGGTGCCTCGTCTCCATAGACCATTCAGGAAGTATATATCCTCTACCTCCACTATAAGTATGTGTTCCCCCACCTCAAAGTACTGCTGCTCTGGATTCCACATGTGCAGTATGTGTTCCCGTAGCCATTCGTGCAACACCATTCTTGGGGTCCAGAAGAACTTCAGGATCCCACAGTCCCATAATGCGGCTATATAGCCCTCATTTCTCTCAACAACAACATCCTCATTGTCATGAGTTCTTTCCTTCCATATCACCATGTTTTGAGTGATCTAGACCTACCAAAAACAATAATGGTATGCATTAAAATCATCCTTAAATCATTAACAATCAAAAGAATGAATTTATTTTTCCCATACTATTTGTTTGAGTCATCCACGGTCTACATTGCCTGCACCCTATTGGAGACAAGCGGTGGCACCACCTGTCCACTGTATTATCGGCATGACTCTAGGGTGGAACCGTGTATCCCGCAAGGGGTACCCACGATGCCCGCATTATGATTTTTAGGGCTTGCCATTTAAGCCTAAAACCCCACCAAACCTCAAAATAGATTCCATGAAATGAAAGATAAGGGTCTTATCTATTACTTGCAACTGACGATGCTGAAAGCGGACAATGGAAACTCCCAATATCAGCTGTAGAAGATATGACTAAGAAAATGCTCCAAGTGCTCTCTGCTAAAGGTAAATAGTGAAATGGTTTAATTTTTTACTATTTACTTGACTTATATAGGCATTTTTGGGTCTGACTTACTATAGTTTTGATGTAAAATCATATTTTGGTCAAAATTTATCTGTCGTAATCCCTAATGCTAGTTATAAACGCATTTAACACTTGTTTCTGAGGCTATTGCAGGATAGGAGAACTCTAGCAAAAAGCTTTGAAAGTTTGTTTATGTCTTTTTCGTACTTTTATAAAAACAGAAAAGGTCGACGAGATTTTATTATGACACTTTGATCACACTCTTTAAACCTAGTATCAAAGGTCCGAGTCCGTTTCTGAATATTTCCAGGCTCGTAAAATTCGACATTGTGTAAAGAAACATTATGGATTCTTATTTTCACATCTTTTTTCAGACTCCTTAAACATGAAAAGATAGTCGAGTCCAATTCTGAATCTTTCTAGGCTCGTAAAAGGTGACATTGTGTAAAGAAACCTCATGGAGTCCTCTTTAAACTCTTTTTAGGCTCCCTAAATATGAAAAGATTGTCAATTACTTGTCTTCTTCATACTCATAAAAGTATTTGAAGAGTCGTCCTTCTGACGGTAGGTTATCTCTTTTTCGGGTCGAATAGGACTATTTACGAAAAAGGAACACTCCAGCCGATCATGACTGGAAGAGTTCTCTACGGTATGATTTTATACTTTTTTGGGCCTTAGAGACTAAATCATATGAAAAAGGACCTTTTAGAGTCTTCTTCCGTATTCCTTCAGACTCTCTAAATATGAACGATATTGAGTTTTCTTTCAGAGGACTCGTTAAATTAAACATTGAGAGACCTATTTTGGGATCAAACCCCTCCTCTCTCAGGTTCGTAAAACATATGAGTCTGGACTTGTCTTCTAACAAGCTATATCAAGTGTTTGTTACCCTCTTTGAACTTGTAAAACCAAAAGAAGGCACTCATCAATCATGATGGGGGAAATGGGAAGGGAATCATTTTGCAAATAATGGTAGTTGTTTGTCGTTACCTTTGAACATGGCACTTGTCTGGATAATCATGTCAGTCAATTGGGTATTTATCTGATCTCCATGATGATCCACTTTCATGATTCATGTCACCCCTTTGAGTCTTTCAAAATAATGCATTGTCCATTGTCGCATTGTGTATCGATCCCGTCTAGTAATGCTGCCAAGCCTTTTGTCATGCCGCTCAATGTTCAAAGGGGATTTGAAAAAGTGTCACCTATGAAGTCTACACAGTCTTTGTGTTAGTATATTTTAGTCATTGATACGGTTACTACATGCACATCATTCCAAAACTATGTTCTGAGTTTTGTGTCGTTGATGTGGGACTCATCATGGCCCTCCTTTGATGAGACTATTCCTGTCGACATCAGGTCATCATCTAGGAAATAGTCTTAGAAACAATGTTTAGTACCTTGAGATCTGTATGCCTTAATGCCAGATTCTCTCGCTCTCGACATAGGTTCACATCATTGACCTTTGAGCGATAGAATCGAATGGGTGTTTGACATTAGGACATCTATTCAGACTCAGTAGATTGTACTATAGTACCTTGGGAATCATTGAAATTAATGGTTATCTCCCTCACACTTGTTAACGGTTCATATCATTGGCCAGTAATCAAGTGGTTTGTACCATGTTCGACTTTAGATCATTGTAATCACATGGATAGAATCATACTTTGTCGAAGACGAGACGAAGACCATGAGCATTTGTTTAAAAGCGCTCATTGCTTTTTCCCTAGGCTGCGATGGAGTTTTGTATATCTAGCATGGATCCAGATTTGTAAGGTTGTGGCTATGCTCAAATTTGTGTCTGTATGACATAGATCTACATTGTATGTCTAGTAGCTATGTCTAAGTTTGAATCCTCTATCACATGGATCTATGCTGTATTTTAGTAGCCATGCTTGTTTATTCCTCCCATGGGTCTGCCTTATATTTGTTTACAACCATGAGTTTGGTTACTTGTGTCTATGAGTCAACAAACTGATGTACTAAATATTCCTACTCAACAACATGCTCCAATCAAGCTGACATTTTCACCTCATTGCAACAACTCGTTCTCTCAAAGCTCTCATTTATTGTATCCCTATAAGACTCATGCTTTAGGGGGCATCCTGTTATACCAAAATCTTGTCACCATCATGTGATAAGACATTTGGACATAGCTACTTGCCCTAAATCCCAACTTATAGAGTGGAAACTCACATTATTTGTCAATCTTTGAATACAAATTCCCAACACCGCACTTTACCCTTTATCTAGAAGCGGTACCCTTGTTCGCACTGCCCATCTCCTGTTGCCCACAAGCGGTGCCACCACTTATGGCCCTTTGTCCATAAGTGGTTATTACCAGAACCACTCTATCACTAAAGGAGAAACACGGTACCCTAGTTAAAAAGGGAAAAAGAGAAGCTTCTCGAAGCTTCTAGATGATAAGCCTAGAGATATCCTTTATACCTAGTGTAGTGGGTTAGTTGAGCTCGAAATCCCCCATCTTAGGATCATGAAGGCCACCTCACCCACAAATCTCTCAACCTACTCTATCCATCTATCCTTATAGATACAATCTTATGGCCATGGTTGAGGGGGAGAACTCATAAGGCATTGTTATGCTGTTGGATTGATCACTTGGTCCATATCATTGGAGATCATAGAGAGAGCTAGAGTCAAAGCTTATGGGGATGAGAATGCTTGGTTTCATGGAGATTAATTTCAACACTAAGGCTTGGTTGTAAACTTCTTCATATTTATTTAATGCAATTTGATTTTTGTCCCACATATATTGTTGATGTTTGATTTCAGATGTATGTTGTTAGATTCCTTAGTCACTAGCATAGACTAGTAGATCATAGTCTGGTTGCTTTGATCTGTTTCATGTTGAACTCATTGCAGGTACACAGGAGGACTGTCAAAGCCTTGTATTCCAGATATCTATAGTGTCTAGGGAGAGTCTTCAACCTCTATCTTCTATTTTTTCTAGATCTGATCCATTCAGACCAGTGGAACACCTTGCTGTCTGCAGGAGGTGAAATATTCCAGCTAACAAATCTAGTGACTCCACTGGGGAATGAAGTTGTCTATCAGTCATTATGATCTTCCTTATTCTAAAACTCTTGTCTAAATATAGGATCCTTCTTCAACTCTCTTCAGTCAGATCTACTCTTTGACTGACTTCATCTGGGTTTGAAACCTCTAGATTTGTTCAGATTTGAGTCATTGTCCATACTCAATTCAACAGTATTTTCCTTGATCTAGTCTATTTTTGACTTGATCCATTGATCTTCTTGTGTTTTGGTCATCTACAGGGAACTGCACCCATGATGTGTATGAGAAGTAGTTCCACCACCTAAACAAAGTGGACAGGATGCAGTGCCACCACCTGTAACCTATTGGCAAGAAGCAGTGCTTTCTAAGAAGCGCTCTGTCAACACTTGAAAAGCGCGGTGCCAAGTAGGCATTATTCCAAAGCCTTTTTTCCTTATTTTTCTTTGTAAAAATTTGGATTTTGTTTCTTTCAGTTCTGCTTGTCAGACTTGTGTTACTAAATCTTATGCTTGTGGTTTGATATTCTATGGTTTAATATTGATTTGAGTGGAATTTCAAAAGTTTGATTAATTCTTTTGATTGTTCATCCGCTTCTATGCTTGTTGGTTGTGTTTACGAAAGATTTTCTTGTTTTCTGAAAAGGTTAGAGTGTTATTTGAAATCTCTTTTCATTTCTGCTACATAAACTAAAAGAAGAACACTAGATTAGCTTCTAGGTTTCATTTCTTATTTGCATAGTAAACTTATTTTTCCTTCCTTTAAAAAAAGAAAAGTTTTGACTAAGACTAGGATATCATCATTGAGCGTTGGACATTGGTTTTCTGATTGGATTTCCAAAATTTCAGGACAATTATGATCATTCATCTCTCATGCATTTAGAGCTATCTCGATCCAAAAAAAAATGGTATTTTTAAGTTAGATTTTCTTATCTTTGAGAAATTTGAAAAAATAGAGTGCATTTGCATATAGGTGTGCTTCTTGTTTTTCTTTTAGGAAAAGAGATTCTTCCCCTTCTCATTTGCTTTCGAAAAGAATAAATCAGTTTGGAAAAGTGATTGCTTGTCTTTGATTTGATGTTCATGACTATTGTGTGGAAGTATTTTTTGGTTTTTGAAACAAAAGGAAAACACTCTCTTTCCCTCCTGTAAGTAGGCATATTGAACGGTAAAGTGAATATCTTGCACCGGCATACTGCATGGTTTTACT
Source organism: Pseudotsuga menziesii (assembly GCA_001517045.1). Taxonomy (NCBI): domain Eukaryota; kingdom Viridiplantae; phylum Streptophyta; class Pinopsida; order Pinales; family Pinaceae; genus Pseudotsuga; species Pseudotsuga menziesii. The sequence goes on along the minus strand of LPNX010307841.1, from coordinate 188,416 downwards.
TTTCTGTCAAAACATCATGCATTCACCTAACTGTACAAGTTAAAATTAATGGTAGTTGCAGGTTAAAATTTACATAGTAACTTGAGTGATAGGTTAGAGACGTGTTCAGGCGTCATTAAGCATAAGAGCTGTCACTATTTGTCAGCATTACATTCTTGGACTCGCGCGGTTCTTCCACATACTGTCGGTATATCGAATGGCCTTTCACTTACCCTTGAGGTATATAGAAAGGTACTTCATGTACTCAATTGTATATCTAAAGGTGCCTTGTGTACGATGATGCATTAGACAGCACTACTACCGATTCGAGAGACCCCACTAGGGTACCTTATCTATATGAGAAAAACCCTTTGGCCCTCTTATTTGGATCCATACACCAAAAATAGCATTCGAGGATATTACTATGCACATTCCCTCGAGGTATATCTCGAGTGGCACCTTCTTGACAATCCTAGTGAGAAACCTAACTTTTTGAACTCCTATCATTTTAAGTGTGCTTGTTCTGACCTATAGCTTGTGTAGGGAAATTCTTTTTTGTGTGTTTTCTAGATTTTCAGACCCTAGGTTAGTTAGGAACTATGCAAACTGGCCGAGTTAAGATATTCCAGAAGAGTACAGGGCTTGCCACCCGATTTTATTCCTGGTTCAGGAGAAAATCCTATGGAAGCTATTGACCAAGGAGTTGCTACCACCTCCCAAGTGGGAGACAATGTGGTTGTGGAAAGTGGAGTACCATATTCTTCACACTTTCCTCCCTTGGTCCAACAGCCTTCTTGGGGATATTCCTTGTTCCATTCTCCCATAGAAGGACGTGTTGATGATATTGCTCGCTCGAATTTTGGTCCCAATGCTCAATTTTGGGAAACCCATGTAGGTCAAGCCATTTATTCATTTGGAACCCGTGGAATCTCTTTTGAAATTGAAGAAGAACATAGGCAGTATCATTCTGCCATTCTCTGTGCAAAGAAGATTGATAAGCAAATTGATGACATTTTAGGCCCAACACTACCAAGATCCACATCTGTTCCTAGGGGATATCGTTCACTTGCCAAATCTATGAGACCCATTGAATCTATTATAGATCGTCCATTAACACCCCACAATCCAGGTCAAGATACCACCCCTACCACCTCTCATGTTATGTCTGTACCTAATCTTCCCAGGTATTCTATACCTGATATTCAATCTTCAATTCCTGTTTCATCTACACCTTCTAGTGTCGGGGGGAAACCCCCAACACGAACTACATTATCTAACACCATAATTGTTACTAGTCAAGGGCAGACCTATAACATAGAACAATATATAGTTTATGCCCCTCCCACCCATTCTAATGTGGTTAATCCCCCATCCAGTTCAGGGTAACCCTCCGGGGCTCAACCTGTAACCATTTAATCTTCTGGAGGTTGTGGTTATCAAATACCTGTAGGTAATATTAATCATCCACCCAATTCTACAGGAATTTCATACCCTACTAATACTTTTATGCCATGGGGGTAACCCGAATGGTCTTACATGCCATCCATGGGAGTGATACCTATACAAACTGTGGGAGGTGCTGGAGAACCCCCTTATGGAGTTCCTCCCCCTATGGGGCCTAATGGTCCCAAAATATTTGGAAACTTTCTTCCTTATGGTCCTGGTGGCCCTAGTGGTCCTAGGGGACCTGGTGTCTTTCCTCCTTTTGGCCCTAGAGGGTATGGTGTCCCTCCTCCTAGTGGTTTCGGTGGCTCTAGAGGTCTACCTCCTCCTAGTGGCCCTGGAGGGTCTGGTGGTCCTGGTGGTCCTAGTGGTCCCGGTGGCCCTAGTGGTCCTCCTCCTGGAGGCCCTGGCGGTCCTAGCAGTCCTGGTCCCAGAAATCAACCCCCTACAGGCGGATCTTTCAGTAGTTCTTCGTCGCAGCAACCTATTTATCAATCCACTTATGGTCCTACTAGTAATTATATGCCATATCAATATTACCAGTATGTTCATCCCAACCGACAGTTACCCTTCCTAGCAACTTTGGACTTACCTAATCTGTCCAAGTTGATTAATGACCCCATTCGACACAATCCCTCGTGGCCACCCATTCCGGTAAAGTTACCATCGGACATCCCAAAATTTGATGGTAAACAAGGAGACGATCTAAAAAACCATGTGATGACATTCCATTTGTGGTGTTCTTCGAAATCCCTCATGGAAAACTCCGTTTGGTTATGACTCTTTCAGTGAACTTTGACCAATACAGCTATGGAGTGGTACATTGAACTCCCACAAAATTTGTTTGTGGATTTTGGCTCGTTGGCAACCGTGTTTCTTACACACTTTCAGCTCCCTATTCGTTATGAAATGAGTACTGATATTTTAAAATCTCTACGACATAATACCTCCACCCACATTTTTTATCATAGTCATGAGTGGAGAAGGTGGAGAAGGCTTATTAAGGCCCCTATTCCAGATCAGTTACTGGCTGATTGGTTCACCAAATCCTTGTTGCCTCCTATTTCCCAAGATGTGGCTATGGGCAGTGCCGTTACTGAAGAGAAAGCTATTAGTTGGGCTCAGTACCTAGACTTGGTTTATTCACAGTCTGGCACTCTTTATGACTTGATCCCTCAAGCTCCTTGCCCCAGCACCGATCCTGCCAGGCCACTAGAAAAAGCACCTGTTGATGGGATTGCTGGTTCAATCCAGTCCCCATCAACGACGAAACCTGCCAAGCAAACCCAAACTACCCAATCTACTCCTTAGACTCCTAAGGTTTCCACCGAGGTCAATTATATTCAAAGTACTCAAACCTCAGGTAATAAAAAGAAAGGTAGAAATTGAAATAAAAAAAAATGGAAACCACCCGGAGATGCCACGACCAACCAACGGTGATAACGACAAAGGGAAAATAAAAGTGAAATATCCCTGTCTGCTATGCAGTGGTGACCATTTTTTAAAGGAGTGTCCTCATCGGGACGAAATCTCCCAATTTTGGAAGTCCAATCCCACATGTGCAGTACTTACGGATCCTTTTCCCTCTCAACAACAACTAATAGAACACATGTCTAATCAGGGTCATTCTAGTTTGTCAGAGGAAATTCGTATGATGTCCTCAGATACCATCCATCTGCAAACTCGAAGTCAAAATTATAATAAACCTGCGGATAAAAATGAAGATCATTCGTCTTCAGGGAAATCCCCCTCTACTAGTTCTCCCGAGTCCTCGTCTACTGTCCCCTTGTCTATCGAGAAGCCTACTCTTGACATGACTTTGTGCACACCTAAGAGTACTCTTCGGAAGGTAGTATTTAATCCCAATGCCCAAGCTGCTCAATTTTATAATGTGGTTGAAGATCTCAATCAGGCACCTTCTGTAATGTCTACCCTAGAAGTACTCCAAAGTTTCCCTACACAGGGAAAAAACTTGTTGACTGCATTAGGAGCTTTAGACCCGGATAACACCAACTTGATCCATTTCAATGTTGAGAACTATAAGTCTAGTTTACCACATAAACTTTCTTTTTAAGTCGTTACAAAAGTGATTGGAAATAAATTTTTTTGAACAATCCTAGATGAAGGAGATTTGACCTCCATTCTATCTCTGTCTTGTTGGAAATCCCTTGGCTCTCCCTGTGGCTAGGGTTTTACCCCTAGCTTGTGCGAATGAGCACCTACTAAGGAGAATGGACTCCTTAGTAGCAGTTCAATAAAATGGAAATAAAAATGCTAAACAGGAATAAAAACTAATCTAAAACTCGTGCATGAAACAAAACAGTAAAATATAAAGAATGGTTTTTTATTGATATTACCTCCGATGTGGAGGTTGGTGAAGCTCTTTGCGCTGATCCGTGAGGTTTCTTCGAGCTCCAGCTGCTCCTTCTCTTCTTCCGGTGGTGGAAATGGGCCAAAAGGGGCTTTGAATGGTGAAAGTAGCTCAAGGGGTGAGCAAGGGTTTCAAGAGCAATTTTGGCAGAGTAAGGATGCTTGTGATTGTGGATGTCAAATGAGGGGTCTCCATCACCTATTTATAGTTTTTTAGTGGTGGAGTGCTGGCCCATGGTTTTTGGAAACCATGTGGTTTAGGGCAGCTGTTTAGGGTTTTTTCCTCCTTTTCCTCATTATTTTATATTTTTTCTTCTCTTTTGGGTATTTTTGCTATTTTAGAGGAATTTTGGATATTTTTGGAGGAAAAAAGGGGTTTTTTGGTTTTTTGGAGGCATTTTAGGCCTTTTGGAGGTTTTTTAGATGGTTTTATGGCCTTTTTAAGGAAAATATGGTAGGAAAATAGACAAATGAGCCATGTAGTGGGGTAGATGAGGTAGTGAACACTTTTTAGGTGTTAACAGATTGCCCCCTGATGTGCGAGGGCAGGAGCTCATCATATGGCCGATGGACATCATAAGTCATATATGGTTTTCTTGGCATGTGGAGAAGAGAAGAAACAAATTGAAGCCTGGAACAACGATCCCGAACCAACTGCAAGAACTAAAAGTACATAACCTCAATAATGGATGAGGAATCATCTGATCATATGGACGAGGCGGGCATTCCCATGCTCGTATCAGGATATAACATAAAAATAATAATGGGGTCCTGACATTTACATGGCCTCAAAGACTGAATGAGGAATAATCTCAATATATGGACGAGGTGGGCATACCCATGCTCGTATCAAGATACATAAATATAACTGTGAGGCCCAAAAAAGGAGGACCTGTGGGATACATGAAAACCACTGTGTATATCATAAGGGTCCAGAAGGGACACAAATATGGGACATACTACTGGGCTGACCATATCTGAGCTGGGAAACTGATGCACTAGGATGACAGCAGTGCTACTGAATGTGGTACCAAAGGAACTAAGGAGCTGTTGGATCAAAGTGACAAGGGTCACACTCGTAATGGTACTCTGAAGTGGAACTGAACTGGGTACTCAAGGAAGCATGGAACTGAATGGATTCTGAATACAATCGCCAATGCAGCCCGGACATCCACAGGAACATATAACTGGGCGTTCCACGGTGACTCACCAATGTGCTAGAGTCGGGGGAAATCTGGGGTCTTCGACAAACAATGGAAGGGATATAAATCCTGCACGATTCTCAACAATGTGAACAAAAGTGCTGAAGTCGAGCATGTGAGAAACAACCATTCGGAGAGGCAATGAGGACTCCTCCCAAAATGGTCCGTAGGCACTCACCATAGATGGTGATGGGTCCACGGCGCAGGGACCTCTGGGTTTATCCTTTGGAATAGAGGGGCTGTCGTCGACAAAGGGAGACCTGCAACTATCAAGGCAATGATGTTTCCTTGACAGGAGCGCGAGGTGGAAAACCAAAATCTGATAGTACTGATGGCAGGAGTGATAAACTGGGGGGAAATAACTGGGCAAGTAGAGTGGGTGGACTCAAACTTCCTTTGTTCAGAGTATGATGGCGGGGATGATCGGGCAGCATATGACACTGACTGGTGGTGAAGGAGATCATCGCTGTATTGGATCTGGGAGGGTGACTGGGCTGAGGGAGACTCAAGCTGTGGAAAACGGGCAGGAGACTGCAGAATACTCTGAACAAAGGCGACCGAATTGGGGGTGCTGCCAAGAGGATCGATCATGGCGCCAAGAGGCACGAGGGAACTTCTTCATGGGTTAGGGGACTAGAAGAAGAGTGTGTATAAAATGGTACTGTCATGTGGATTGTACGAGCCCAGGACAGTTCATGCTCATGGTTGCTTTCAATTTTAAGGAGTCTGAAAGCAAATAAGAAGACTCTGAAAGAATGGAATGGTACTGTCGTGCGGATTTTACGAGCCCAGGATAGTTCATGCTCATGGTTGCTTTCAATTTTAAGGAGTCTGAAAGCAAATAAGAAGACTCTGAAAGAATGGAATGGTACTGTCGTGCGGATTTTATGAGCCTAGGACAGTTCATGCTCGTGGTTGCTTTCAATTTTAAGGAGTCTGAAAGAAAATAAGAAGACTCTGAAAGAATGGAATGGTACTGTCGTGCGGATTTTACGAGCCCAGGACAGTTCATGCTCGTGGTTGCTTTCAATTTTAAGGAGTCTGAAAGCAAATAAGAAGACTCTAAAATAATGGAATGGTCAGGCAAGGAGGAAGTGTTCGATCAAAGAACATTTATGATGACCAGGAACGAGGGTAGGGGGGAACACCGGTGGGCCTCCTTGCGAGGTGAATGAATGGTGGCAGAATAACGAAACATTTGCAGTATGACAGGAGTGGATGGCTCATGTAAAAAGAGTGGAACAGTCTGATGGCGGCTGATGGGGCGCGCAAATTGATGCAGCAAGGTGTTGGGATACAATGCGGAAAGTGGACTGAGTGAGAGCGAGAAATGATCTCAAGCATCGTCACGAGCTCAGAAAAAAAAATGAATCCGACGATAAACAGTTGTGAAAAAAAAATCCAACGATTTGACCATCATGACGGTCTCGTCGTGCTGATTCCAATGGTGGAAACGGTTCGGAAAATGGACTCCGTATGGGTTGAGAACGGTCAAAACAAGAAAAAGTCAACTAACTATAAAGAGTAAGTGGGCCCCACATGACACGTGTCATTTGTACTATTCAAATTTGACTTGTGATCGGGGTGGACCAAAGCTGAGGTGGCAATTCTAGACGATCCGACCGGCCGATTTCAAATTCGGGAGATACAGGTATTCTGTTGAGCTCATACCTGCATTGTCATTGGGTTCGGGGGGGGGGGAGTAGTGGGTCCCAGGATATTACTTGTACGGTCCACGTGGGGTGGACCGTGGGTTAGCAGGTCCGAAACGCAGTTAGGGACCGCGGGTTTAGGCCCGACAGTCGCGATGGGGGAAATTGTCAATAAATGGGCTTCGCACACGCATCGATGAGCTGGTCAATAAATGGCGTGGGGAAATTGTCTTTTGGACAAGCGCGGTTTAAATATCGGAAGTCCGTGCATACTCTAATGGTGCCTTGTTTTTTGTTAATGGGAATAGGGTTGGAAACCCAGGTGTTATAGGCAATAGGATAAATGAATCCTGCCGTGCGAAGTTTCTTGAGCTCTGCTTTGACAGCTGGGAGCTTTGAGGGATGAATGGGATGTTGTTTCTGACGGACGGGGGGTACATCCGGCCATGTGTCAATGTGGTACTCTATAATGGCAGGGTCAAGACCGGGCATTTCGGTATAGGACCAGGCAAAGACATCACGGAATGCTCTGAAGAGTTTCTTGTATTCCTCAATTTCTTGTTCATTGCAAGAGGCTCCTAAAGTGATGAGTTCAGGGGTGCTTCCTGGGGCAGCGATATCATTTTGGAGGACAGGTGAGATGTTGGCCATGTTACCCTCCTCGAAGGCGTCAGGAGCATGAATAGGGTCCTTGAACCAGTCGACCTTGGGGGGAAGGAAGTCTTTGGATTCAACTGCAAATTGGGTAGCAGTGTTAGAGGAGGATTCATCTGGGAGGAAGTAGGAACAATGGTGCATGTCATCCCAGGGATACTCCGGGGCAGTGAGAGCCTCGAGGATTTCCTCATCAGTACGGAAAGTTTGTGTCGTCAAATCGGTTGACGAGGAAGTAGTGGCGGAAGAGATCATATAAATGGTATTAATCTCTTCAAAATGGGGAGAGATCGGGGGGTGGATCTCCTCAATGGTGGGTGGTGCCATCTCAAGATCCAGATTGTTCATCTCAAAGAGAGCTGCTCTGTAATTGGGGAGATCGGGACAATGATTTGTGTAATGCCCGTAAATACCGCATATGGAACAGGAGTGGTTAGTGCGCAAGGATTTGTTGCGACGCTTAGGGGTTGAATCAAGGTGGAAAACCGGTATACTGGGGTCATCGTCAAGCGTTTGCATGTGTTTCTATAGTGTCGATAACTGAGGACATTGGTGAGTTGCATGGCCCAACTCATCGCACAGCGAGCATTTGGGAGGAGCACGAAACACAGGGGGGTTTTTTACTGTCTTGGGAGGTGGGACAGCAGTGTAAGGTTGGGGGCCTCTGCCCCCAGTGGGTTTGGTAAGTGGAGGGGGGGGGTTCGTGGAGGATGACGGAGTAGCAAAAATGGGAGGTGGTTGACTAGTAGTGACAATGGGTTGCACCGGTTGCAGGACGACATCTGGTGTCGGCGGGGGAACGAGAGGCGAAAGATACCAAACGGGTAATCCTAAGGTTAACCCAGGGAGGCTGAGGGTAGCCATGACTGGGGCGCTAACTACTCCTGATGGAGGGAAAAGAAAAGGAATGGTATGGATGGGGGTAGCACCAATATGGCTAGGTACCAAAGGGGGTTTCGGCAACAAGGGCGATTGATTAGTAGAAGTTCGTGTATTATGGGACAGTGTACACAGGTCAGACACGTCAGTGGCAGGTGACGGGGGTGGAATAGATTGGAAGGTCGAGGTCATGGGCGCATCTAAGTAAAATTCGGGCTCCGTAGAGGAAACAACTGAAGTGGTGGCACTCGAAACAGGTTGTTCAATCATGGGGAGAACATTTTTGAGTGCCGCGGGGGCATTGGGATCATGGTAAGTGAGTTGGTCAACCTTGACCATGCGTCCCTCATGAGGGAACATCATGGTATGAAAAACGGTAGAAGCAACCGCCCGCATGGCATACATGTAGCTACGGCCAAGTAAAAGGTTATAATCAAGTTGTGCATTAATAACCTCGATATTGATGAGGACAGTTTTGCCAGCTAGCTGGACGGGGACGTTAGTTAAGAGGCCTTGTGGTTGAGCCGAACGACCGTCATAGGCACGCAACGCAGTGGAAGACTGATGGAGGGTGGGGGATCCCATTTTTTGCCAGATGGAGGTGGGCATGACACATGTAGAGGCACCTTCATCAATAATGCATCGATGGACGACAAAATTCCGAATGGAAACAGAAACTTGAAATGCTAAAGTGGAAGGCATGCTGGGTTCAGATTGGTCCAAATCAAACGCCATTACATTCGAATCGTTTGGATCGATAGCCCCAATGGCTGAGAGTAAAGTCTTACGCTGCGAAGGGTAGTTTTTTAAGACTTCTAACGCAGACATGGCTGCGGGAGATTGGGCTAAGTCATCAACAATGTTGTAGTTTGACGCAGCGCGCGCATTGGGGTTGTTGTTAATACGGTGAAGTGGGAAACGAGGTGCTTTGGGAGTGCCTTTTAGTGGAGGTGGAGGTATATGCAACGCCTGATCAGTGGGATAAGCGTTAGTGGGTTTATCGGTGGAAGGGGCTTCAGGGGTGGAGACGTATTGGTTTCATCGGGTCTGGAGGTTGACCTCATCGGAGGACATCATCAACAAGTGGTGGGTACCTGAGTCAAGCATGGGTTGATCAGGAGCAGTGATTTGTTGCTGGGTTGGGGCATTGTCTTGAGGGGGAGCCAATGGTTGGGTGTTCACGACACCTTGGGTTGGTAAGGGGTTTTGCAGTACCAAAGGTGGCTGCTGAGGTTGTGGAGGGTTGGGTGGTGCTTGAGGAGCTGCCTGCCCTTGGCGGCGGGCATCTTCAGCCCAAAGTTGCCGAAATCGCTCCATGTGTGGGAAAAAATGTGTGTAGTGGCCATAGACCCCGCAAATAGAACAAGGATGGTTTGTTCACAGATTGGGGTTTTTAGCTTGCTTGGGCGGGCGATCAGGGTTTTGGTTAGCAGGGGCCGCATTATTATTATCAGGGGGATTAGGGGGTTGACCAACTTGGTCTGTAGGTTGGTTGTTCCCACGATTTCGGCCCCTGCCTTGGTTTGGTTGGCCCTGGTTATGTTGGTTGTTCTGGTTTTGCTGCGGTTTTTGTTGGGCGTAAACTTGCCCTTGGGCAGCAGGTGGATTCTGAGGTTGCGCAGGCGCTGGAGCAGGCTGTCGTGGATGATATGTAGGTGGTGGTTGCGCAGGTGCAAAAACTTGAGGTGGTTGGGGGTTTGTCGCAGGGGCTTCCTGTGGCGGGTAATAAGCGGGTTGGGCTTGTGAAGGCGCAGGAACTGGTGCAGCCTGCTGGTGGTAGTAGGGTTGTGGTGCGACCGGGGGGGCATAAGAAGGAGTCGCATGACCGAAACACTGAGGTGGACATGAGGGTCCATGGGTATGGTGATGATGTGTCATGGGAGGATACGAGTTGGTGGCTCCAGGCTGTGAGGTAGCCCGCGAGAGGTCAAGGCCAGGGCTAGGACGTGCTATGGAAAATGGTTTAGGATGTGAAGAGACACGGCTAATGATGTCGTCGGCTGTGTGGGATGCCCCCGGCGCATCGTGCTGGGAAGACTCGCCGCGAGGGGAGTCAGGTATAATGGTATAAAGATAGCCCGACTGGGCGTAAATGAGGTCGAATTGCTGGGCCTTAAGGATGGCCTCTTCTTCAGACTGGGGTCTTTCGGATGCCACATCCTTAGCAATGACAGGAAGAAGGGATTTGAGGAACCAATCTAGGAAGATCCGGTCGTCCAATTTGATCTTACATAAGCTACGGCGTCGATGCCACTCATGAATGTGGTCCGTGATGTGGGTAGCCATGTTTTGTCTGCAGGATAGGAGGATCTCAACGCCTGCGTCATAGTGGACAGGTAACTGGAAGAACTATAGGAAGGTGGAGGCAAGGGAAGCAAAGGTGTTATGTGTTCCATGGGGTTGCTCGATATACCACTTGGCTGTAGAGCCAGTGAAGGTGCACTGTAAAAGATGGAGGCGAATAGAGTCGTCTACTATGGAGTTGGAGGAACACCATAGATGGAAGGACATAATATGGTTTTGTGGGTCCTCACCTACCTTGCCATCAAACTTGGGGATGTCAGAGGGGATCTTGGTGGGCATGTGAGGCCACGCCGGGTCGTGTCAGATAGGGTCATTAGTCAATCTAGCTAGGTCAGGCAGGTTGAGGCTAGCCATGAACAGAAAAATGGAGGAAGGATGGGACACAGTAGTGGGTTGGACCAAATTGAGGCCAATTCCCCCAAGTGGAGGGGTAGTGGTAGGGAGGTTGCCCCCAAGTGGGGGAACTAAGGTGGTATGGGATGGTCCTGCACCGCCATGGGTAGTGTGAGCTACTGATGGAGTGGGAATAGGTATTCCCGCTGCGGGAATAGGTGCCATGAGGGGAACGGTAGAGGGCCCCGTGGAGGGCATACACAAAACAGGTGTGGTAACGGGTATAGGGTCTAGTGTAGTGGTGGATGTGCCACCAGTGATCTCTACCAAAATGGGAGTGGAAGTTACGCCAGCCATGGGGCTAGTGGGGGCAGTGTAAATGGGGTTCTCAGACTCTGGCTTAGAATCAGAGGTAAAATAAGGGGCGTTAATATCCGGTGACGGGGTCCTATGCCACTGACGAGTGGAGTCAAGTGACAAGGCTCAAGATCTATGATAAGTGGTATCAAGTGAGGATGATCTGTGGCGATGACGGGTGGTGTCAAGTGAACCGTACTGTAGGGGCTCGCCCCTGAGGCGCCGAGAATGTCTCGGAGACTCAATGGTGACAAATGGTGTCAAATTTCTTTGGGTTGCGGTGAGTAAAAAACAGCTTGAAAACCTGAATGCAACCGAGTGTGCAGAAGGGAAGCTCGAAAAATAAGGCACTCAGGCCAACAACCTACTCAAAACACCCAATGCAACAGCTGTGCTACAATAGGTGGAGTGTCAACAAAAATGGTCAGAATACCAACAAGCAGCAGGTTTCCTAAAAATAAAAAATGGTGGACTCACTAGACCAAAAGGAGGTAAGGGAGCATGCAAACACCTAACTAAAAGTATTCTGACTCAACTAGACATATCCTCTGCAAGGTGATGAAATCCAAGTCAGACAATATGAATAGGAAAGCCAAGTGGCTATGATATCCCCCTACCGGGAGGGACACCGAGTAGTCAAATCCTAGAAGAATGGAAACTAAGATACCTCGTTCATGACACGTCCAGAAAGGTGAATCTTCCACTTGGTCCTTTTACCGCAATACCCCTATACAGGGATATCCTGAGAACTGCGAAAGGTAGCCCTTCAGTTACTGAATGGAGTGCGGTATTCCACTCAGGCCTCCGGAACCAATCTCACGACTTCAACCCTCCTAAGGGAGAGGCCCTCTGGTAAACTGGTTGTGACCGTGCCAAAAAATACTAGGGGATTTTGGTTCCCTAATTGGACAACATCTATGTCTCAAGTGTAAATAACCGAGGGGTGTTATTGGAAGCCTATCCCCCCGATCCTACCTAACTACAAAAATTCTTTTGTGTTCCCCAAGTGGGGTTAGAATGTTGGTTGAGTTAAGTAGTATTTTAAGGCTCACTTGAATTAGGTGACAGAGTGTGTGCTCGTGAGGTGATGAACCAAAAATAGAAGTGCCACACAAAGGGGCATCCTTCTAACTAACAACAATACTGAATGCACAACTTGAACCTGCAAAATTTTATAAAATAAACTACTGAAATATTAAACAAATGGTGTAAAAGGGAACAGAAATGAGGTTGCAGAAAAGGCTGTAAGGAAGTAGGGCTGCAGGTGGAACAGATGGCTGTGCAGATGCAGAAAATATTGCAGCAAAGGGGCTGGTTTGCAAAAACAGGACCGCGGGTCGGTGGTGAAATCGGGTGGTCGGATCGTGGGTTTGAGGGAAACAGACGCGGTCGGGGCGCAGCGAAGGGGCTGAAACTCGCACTCGGGACGCGGGAAAAAAGACGACAGGCGCGGTCAAGTCACAGTTAAAGGGTTGAAACTTGCGCTCGGGACGCGGGAAAATGGCCGACAGGCGCGTTCAGATCGCAACAAACAGGCTGAATAGCTGCGGTCGGATCGCAGGCAACAGACTTGAGTCTGCCGGCAGGGTTCCGGAGACGGTCTGATAGCTGCGGTCGGGTCGCAGGTAAAGGCCTGAAAGACGCGATCGGGACGCGGCTGCAGAGAGAAAAAACGCGGTTTACGGCGGCCAAAAGGGACAGCCGAAAGGAAAAAACAAAAACTGAAACCAGAAATAAAAAACACAGTGGAGTCGCCAAAACTGTGGCTAGTGTTTTACCCCTGGCTTGTGTGAATGAGCACCTACTAAGGAGAATGGACTCCTTAGTATCAGTTCAATAAAATGGAAAGAAAAATGCTAACCAGGAATAAAAACTAATCTAAAACTCGTGCATGAAACAAAACAGTAAAATATAAAGAATGGTTTTTTATTGATATTACCTCCGATGTGGAGGTTGGTGAAGCTCTTTGCACTGATCCGTGAGGTTGCTTCGAGCTCCAGCTGCTCCTTCTCTTCTTCCAGTGGTGGAAATGGGCCAAAAGGGGCTCTCAATGGTGAAAGTAGCTCAAGGGGTGAGCAAGGGTTTCAAGAGCAATTTTGGCAGAGTAAGGATGCTTGTGATTGTGGATGTCAAATGAGGGGTCTCCATCACCTATTTATAGTTTTTTAGTGGTGGAGTGCTGGCCCATGGTTTTTGGAAACCATGTGGTTTAGGGCAGTTGTTTAGGGTTTTTTCCTCCTTTTCCTCATTATTTTATATTTTTTCTTCTCTTTTGGGGATTTTTGCTATTTTAGAGGAATTTTGGATATTTTTGGAGGAAAAAAGGGGTTTTTTAACCTTTTGGAGGCATTTTAGATATTTTTGGAGGAAAAAAGGGGTTTTTTGGCCTTTTGGAGGCATTTTAGGCCTTTTGGAGGTTTTTTAGATGGTTTTATGGCCTTTTTAAGGGAAATATGGTAGGAAAATAAACAAATGAGCCATGTAGTGGGGTAGATGAGGTAGTGAACACTTTTTAGGTGTTAACACTCCCAAGCTTGTAACATCTCCTACAACCCTTAAAGCCTTTGACAGTTGGGGTTTCCAGCCCCATGGTCTCATATCAGCCCTTGCGGTCAAGTTGGAGGGAAAAACCATTTCCATCCAAGTATAAGTGGTAGATGCCCCTTTAGATTACAATCTCCTTCTCGAAAGAAATTGGTTCTATGCCATGACTGCTGTTACTTCAATAGTATTCCGAACCGTCCAATTTCCACATATGGGGAGAATCATTACTATTGACCAGCTTGATTTCTGTATGCCGGATGTTACTACCTCCATGGATAATAATATCCCCATGTTAGGCTAGTCCCCTCCTTATCAGTCAATTGGGGTAGGCATGTTGAAGGATTCTTCCCTCATGGGAGTTTTTCCATCCACTCCTCCTAGCACGGGTTCAACGTCAGTCCATATGATCGCTTCATTTAATTGTGAGCCTAAGGGAAAACATGTTTTTGAGTCTACCTCGTTAAGTTCTCATGAAGATATGTATGATTCTATTCAAACCTCTTCCGATGATCACACTGATGACCTTCATCTAGTGGCTTCGGATCCCTACCATTTACCGTATTGGTTAGAACCTTCTCTTCCCACTCTGGATTATCTCACTGAGACAATTCCTTCCAACAAGTCCATCATTGATATCATGAGCACGGGTGAGTCCATTTGGGAGGATCACCATCATAGATCCATGTTCCTCCCCAACACCAGTTCGGTTAACCATGATTTTGCATCCTTGTTTCCTACTGATATTGTCAATGTTCCCCAAAGTCCTATATTGTTGCAACATACATATTCTAAAGGAAACCTTTGCAACATTACTCAGATGAACCCGATTGACATATCAGCCAAGCCTGATGTTATTGAGCATGTTCATGTTGGGCAGAACTGCTCCGCAAATGAATTTGAAGCCTATAAGGCACCTTTTAAAGAATTTTGTGAGATTTTTTCCCGGTCCTATGAAGAGATGTTGGGGATCAACCCTTCCATCGTGGTCCTTAAGATTAACACTTTTCCCTCGGCCAAACCTGTCAGGAAAAAATTTAGGCAAGTCCATCCTTGAAAGGCCGCAGCTATAAAAGCTGAAATTGAGAAGCTTCTGAAAGATGGGTTTATTTATCCTATACCCCTGACAGACTGGGTATCGAACGTTGTCCCTGTCAATAAAAAGTAGGGAACCATTAGATTTTGTATCAACTTTAGGGATCTGAATAAATCTTGTCCCAAGGACAAATTTCCTACCCTGCATATCGATTAGATTATCAACAACTGTGCTGGTAGTGTCATCTTTTCATTCATGGATGGATTTTCTGGCTATAATCAGTATGACATATTTCCCTCCGATCAGCATAAGACGACATTCATTTTCCCATGGGTAACCTTTGTATATAATAAGTTACCGTTTGGCTTGAAAAATGCTAGAGCTACATTCCAGCGTACGATTTCCTATGCGTTTCACGATGTCAAACACATCGTTGAACTGTACCTTGACGACCTCCCTGCTCATTCTCAATGACGGGAGGACCACCCTAGTCATCTTACAGAGATATTCCTGATATGCCGCCATTATAATATATAGCTCAACCCACATAAATGTGTTTTTTGCGTTGAGATGGGACGTCTACTAGGTTTTGTGGTATCCAAAGATGGCATCCAGATAGATCCTTTAAAAATTGCCGCCATTATTGATCTACCAGCCCCAACTAATCTCTTGGAACTCCAAGGGGAAGGCACACTTTCTTCATCATTTCGTGTGTAATTTCATAGAGAAGACACATGGTTATATGTGTCTCCTTAAGAATAACACTCCATTCTTCTGGGATGACTAGGCCCAATGCACCTTTGATAATATTAAGCACGCTCTGATGCATTCACCTATGATACACCCCCCTAATTATGCAAAGGACTTTCTCTTGTACATTACTACCTCTTCTACTACCATCATTATGGTTTTAGCGCAGGACAATCTCCATGGTCACGAGCACGTGATTTATTATTCCAGTAAGAATATCTCGGATTCTGAAACCCATTATTCAGGTGTGGAAAATTTAGCATTGGCCACGGTCATTTCTGTACAAAATTTTTGTCATTACATTCTGCTCTGCGCTACCACTGTATTAGCAGACCAGAACCTGATGTACTACATCCTAACTCATCAAGTTCTCTGGGGCAAGTACTTCCATTGGATTGTTATCCTTCAAGAGTTCGATCGGGATTTTTCCAAGGCTACATCAAATAAATCCTTGGTCTTTACAGAGCTTATGTGTGATCTTCCCTATGCTTCGACGAAACCTGAGCCTAGTGATTGACTTTCAGATGAATTCTTGTTCCTGATAAGCACTACTGATCCTTGGTATGGATATTTGCTAATATATCTCTAGACACAACATTTCCAGCCACATCTATCACGTGATGATCACCACCATATCTTTCACCATGTGAAATACTATCTCATCCTGAATGATACTTTGTATAGACTTGGGATCGACTCTATTCTTCGATGATGCCTCACTCATGAGGAGGATGAACTTATGTTAAATGATTTCCATTCTGGAGCATGTCGCGGTCATTTATCCGGGATGGCTACAGCCTAGACAATCCTTCGTGTTGGCTATTTCTTCCCTTTGATCTTCAAATATTGTCATGAGGATATTAATAAATGCCCACCTTATCAACACTTTTATCCTAAAAAGTGCACCCATCCTGCTCTGCTACACCCCGTCATTGCCATTGTCCCATTTGCCAAATGTGGGATTGACTTCATGCATTGTAAGCCTACCTCAGCCAGGGGGCATGGTTACATCATCATAGTCATGGATTATTTTACTAAATGGGTTGAGGCCATGCCTACATATGCAGAAGATGGTAAGACTTCCGCCCTCTTCTTCTTCAATCATATCATAACTAGGTTTGGATTTCTGTAGTCCATCGTTACTGATCATGGATCCCATTTCTCTAATCAGATGATGGAGGAAATGAGTGCCAAGATAGGGTTTCACCATGAAATTATATGCCGTATTATCCACAAGCTAATGGTCAGGTAGAGGCCATTAACAAAGTTTTGAAAACTATGCTTTGTCGAATGGTTGGAGATCATAAATCCAATTGGCACCATGTTCTTTTCTCCGCTCTTTGGACTTATCAAACTTCTGTGAAAACAACTACTGGTTTCACACCATTTCAGCTTGTCTATGGACTTGAAGCTGTCTTACCCATCCAATGTCAGATTTCATCTTTACAACTTGCCATCGAACTTCTCCTAGACACTTACACAGAGGAAGAAATATTTGTATACTTGAGTAACCTTGATGAGACTCACAGAGATGCTACCTTGGATAATGAGGCACATAAGAAATGCGTCAAGGCGTAGTATGACAAATTCATCCAGCCTCATGTATTTAATGAGCGTGAACTAGTCTTGACCTATGATCAGAGATATGACAAACTAGGGAAGGGTAATTTTGAATCCATGTGGTACGGACCTTTCGTTATTTCCAAGGTGTTAGAGAAAGGAGCTTACAAGCTCGTTGATTATGATGGGATCCATTTGGGGAAACCTCGCAATGGGTTGTACCTGAAAAGGTACTATGCCTAGGTTTTCTTGGGTAGTATCTTGTATATATCTATATTTATTGGCTTTCAATGTGATTTTAGTATTTTCAAGATGGTTTTGAGCTTTGTGTCCACATCTGTTTATACCATGTTTTGGCCATGCAGATGGCTTTCTACGGTTTTGCTGATGGTGCTTTCCGCCACACCTTGAATATCGCCTCGGCTGCTTGGGTTCTCTATTCCTTGGCTAAAGATTTGGTCAATTCAGGAGCAGTTTGTATAGGTCCCGATACTAATAACATCACTAAGTATGAAGCAGTCATTGGTATTTTGACGGAAGCCACCTCCCAGGATGTTCGTGATCTAGTAGTATTGATGGACTCACAGCTCGTGGTTCACCATTTGAACCATGTCTACACCATTAGGAACCCAGTACTCCTCTTCCTATTCCGGAGAGTGCGTTTGCTAGAAATATCATTCAAAAGTATTACTTATAGGCATATCCCTAGGGAACATAACGTAGTTGTTGACTCATTGGATAACTACATCTCAGACTAGCATATTTCCCATTCATGACGGTAAATCAAACATGGTCAATTGTAAATAAACATTTTGAGACACGTAGAACTCATAGAAAAGCATTTTCCATTTGAAACATATAAACACCATGTAAAAGTATGTATATCTATATATATATACGAGAAGTTTACAAAAAATAGGTCTCGAGACCTCCTCTGAAGCACGTAGGCTTTCAAGAAAAGTCATCATACAAAATCCTGAAGCTATCAACTTTCAGTACATATCTCATACACTAGTGGTGCTTGTGATAGCACATCACTACTCGAGCCACCCTGCGTAGCAGCCTACTGAATCAGCCTGGTACTCCCACTGTAGATCTCTGATATCTCATCTGGAGATCATCTATGTCAGCATCTAGGATGTCTAGAGTCAACCTCTCTAGGTTCTCCTCTAGCTCCCTGGTGATATCATCACCCTGTGGTACAAAGCGAGCTCCTACTCGTCTATCCAATGGAGATGCTCCTCCAGGTCGGGATGCTCCAAAATATGCATGAGAATACCTAGGTCTCATCACTTAACATTTAAAATATAAAACACAGAAAATATAAAAACATTTCATTTTAGGGTTTCTTACTTCTTACCGATGTCACCCCACTGCCCGTCAGGTGGGAGTGGTAAGTCTGGATCTCCTATAAATTTTGTGCCTGCATAAGCGTAGTCCTCAACCATGAGGATCTGATCCCATAGCCATCTAAAGAATAGATCACCAAAATTCACTCTTCCCCTACCTGCTCCTGTGTAAGCCATGATCTGGACCCACCTCAGCATACGGGAGTCCCATGCTCTCAGAATCCGGAAGGTCATCTGTGGCCTCCTCTATGGAACCTGCTCAAAGAAGAAGTAGGCTAATATGGAACCAAAGCCAAACTGCTTCAGCTCTCCTTGCTGACACTTAGTTAGCGGATCCTTGAAGATTGGAAGCATTGCTTCCGCCCAGCTGAACACCGTGGGTGCCATAGCCTCTATGGCATACACCATGTATGCCCTAGAATCTTGGTATACACCCTGACTCCCAGCCACCCTCTGCATGGTAAAAAAGATGGTCCCTAGAGCCCTATCTATCACTGCATTGATGGGGATCTTCTTTCCTGATGTACCTATTCCCGGTGCACAGTGCTGATCTATAAGCTCTCTGGTAGTAATTTCCTCACCATGGGAACCTATAAATGAGATAGGGGCACCCCGTCTCAATAGACCAGTCAAGAAGTAGATATCCTCTACCTCCACTATAAGTATGTGTGCCCCCACCTCAAAGTACTGCTGGTCTAGATTCCACATGTGCAGTATGTGTTCCAGTAGCCGTTCATGCGACACCATGTGTGGGTTCTGGAAGAACTTCATGAGCCCATAGTCTTGTAATGTGGCTATACAGCCCGCATTTCTCTCAGCAGCAGCATCCTCATTGTCATAAGTTCTTTCCTTCCATATCACCATCTTTTGAGTGATCTAGACCTACCGAAAACAACAATGGTATGCATTAAAATCATCCTTAAATCATTAACAATCAAAAGAATGAAGTTATTTTTCCCATACTATTTGTTTGATTCATCCATGGTCAGCACCGCCTGTGCCCTGTTGGAGACAGGCGGTGGCACCTCCTATCCACTATATTATCGGCGCGGCTCTAGGGTGGAACCGCATATCCCATAAGGAGTACCCGCGATGCCCGCATTATGAGTTTTAGGGCTTGTTATTTAAGCCTAAAACCCCACCAAACCTCAAAATAGATGCTATGAAATGAAATATAAGGGTCTTAGCTGTTACCTGCAACTGACGATGCTGAAAATGGATGGTGGAAACTCCCGGTATCAGTTGTAGAAGATCTGACTAAGAAAATTCTCCAAGTGCTCTCTGCTAGAGGTAAGTAGTGAAATGGTTTGATGTTTTACTATTTACTCGACTTATATAGGCATTTTTGGGTCTGACTTACTATATTTTTGATGTAAAATCATATTTTGGTCAAAATTGATCTATCGTAATCCCTAATGCTAGTTATAAACGCATTTAACACTTGTTTCTGAGACTATTGCAGGATAGGAGAACTCTAGCAAAAAGCTTTGAAAGTTTGTTTATGGCTTTTTCATACTTTTATAAAACGGAAAAGGTTGACGATTGTTTATTACAACACTTTGATCACACTCTTTAAACCAACTATCAAAGGTCCGAGTCCATTTATGAATCTTTCCAGGCTCGTAAAATTCGACATTGTGTAAAGAAACATTATGGAGTCTTCTTTTCACATTTTTTTTTAGACTCCTTAAACATGAAAAGATACTCAAGTCTGTTTCTGAATCTTTCCAAGATCGTAAAATGTGACACTATGTAAAGAAACCTCATGGAGTCCTCTTTAAAATCTTTTTAGGCTCCCTAAATATGAAAAGATTGTTGAGTACTTGTCTTCTTCATACTAGTAAAAGTATTTGAAGAGTCGTCCTTCCGATGGTAGGTTATCTCTTTTTTGAGTCGGATAGGACTATTTACGAAAAAGGAACACTCCAGCCGATCATGATTGGAAGAGTTCTCTATGGTATTATTTTATACTTTTTGGGGCCTTAGAGACTAAATCATACGAAAAAGGACCTTTTGGAGTCTTCTTCCATATTCGTTCAAACTCTCTAAATATGAACGATACCGAGTTTTTTTTTAGTGGACTCGTTAAATTAAACATTGAGAGACCCATTTTGGGATCGAACCCCTCCTCTCTCAGGTTCGTAAAAAATATGAGTGTGGAATTGTATTCTGACAAGCTATATCGAGTGTTTGTTACAAGCTTTGAACTCGTAAAACTGAAAAGAGGCACTCATCAATCATGATGGGGGAAATGGGAAGGGAATCATTTTGCAAATAATGGTAGTTGTTTGTCATTACCTTTGAACATGGCACTTGTCTACACAATCATGTTAGTCAATTGAATATTCAGCTAATATCCATGATGATCCACTTTCATGAGTCATGTCACCCCTTGGAGTCTTTCAAAAGAATGCATTGTCCATTATCGCATTGTGTGTCGGTCCCGTCTAGTCATGCTACCAAGTATTTTGTCATGCCGCCCGATGTTCAAAGGGGATTTGAAGAAGTGTCACCTCTGCAGTCTACACAGTCTTTGTGTCAGTATCTTTGAGTCAGTCATATGGTTACTACATGCACATCATTCCCGAACTATGTTCTGAGTTTCATGTCGTCGATGTGGGACTCATCATGGCCCTCCTTCAACGAGACTATTCATGTCGACATCAGCTCATAATCCAGGAAATAGTATTAGAAACAATGTTTAGTACCTTGAGATCTGTATGCCTTAATGATAGATTCTCTCGCTCTCAACATGGGTTCACATCATTGACCTTTGATCGATAGAATCGACTAGGTGTTCAACATCAGGACATCTATTCACACTCAGTAGATTGTACTATAGTACCTTGGGAATCATTGACATTAATGGTGATCTCCCTTGAACTTATTAATGGTTCACATCATTGGTCGGTAATCAAGTGGTTTCTACCATGTTCGACTTCAGATCATTATAATCACATGGATAGAATCGTACTTTGTGGAAGACGAGACGAAGAACCTGGGCATTTGTTTAAAAGCTCTCATTTCTTTTTTCCTAGGCTATGATGGAGTTTTGTATATATAGCATGGATCCACATTTTTATGGTTGTGGCTATGCTCAAATTTGCATCTATATGACATAGATCTACATTGTATGTCTGGTAGCTATGTCCAAGTTTGAGTCCTCTATCACATGGATCTACGCTGTATTTTAGTAGCCATGCTTGTTTATTCCTCTCATGGATCTGCCTTGTATTGGTCTGCAGCCATGAGTTTGGTTACTTGTGTCTATGAGTCAACATACTGATGTAATACAGATGCCTACTCAACAACATGCTCCGATCGAGCCGACATTTTCACCTCGTTGCAAAGATTCATTCTCTCAAAGCTCTCGTTTATCATATCCCTCTAAGACTCATGCTTTGGGGGGCATCCTGTTATACCAAAATCCTATCACCATCATGTGATAAGACATTTGGACATACCTACTTGCCCTGAATCCCAGCTTCTAGAGTGGAAAATCACATTATTTGTCAATATTTGCATACAAATTCCCAACACCGCACTTTACCCTTTATCCAGAAGTGGTACCCTTGTTCGCACCACCCATCGCCTGTTGCCCACAAGCGGTGCCACTGCTTATGGCCCTTAGTCCATAAGCGGTTATTACCAGAACCACTCTGTCACTGAAGGAGAAACGCGGTACCCTGGGTAAAAAGGGAAAAAGAGAAGCTTCTCGAGGCTTCTAAATGATAAGCCTTGAGATATCCCTTATCCCTACTATAGTGGATCAGTTGAGCTCGAAATCCCCCATCTTAGGCCACCTCACCCATAAATCTCTCAACCTACCCTATCCATCTATCCTTATAAATACAAGCTTATGGCCATGGTTTAGGGGGAGAACTCATAAGGCATTGTTATGTTGTTGGATTGATCACTTGGTCCATATCATTGGAGAGCATAGAGAGAGCTAGAGTCGGAGCTTATGGGGATGAGAATGCTTGGTTTCATGGAGATGCATGTCAACACTAAGGCTTGGTTGTAAACTTCTTCATATTTATTTAATGCAAGTTGATTTCTGTCCCACATATATTGTTGATGTTTGATTTCAGATGTATGTTGTTATATTCCTTAGTCACTAGCATAGACTAGTAGATCATATTCTGGTTGCTTTGATCTAGTTCATGTTGAACTCATTGCAGGTACACAAGAGGACTATCAAATCCTTGTATTCCAAATATCTACAGCATCTAGGGAGAGTCTTCAACCTCTGTCTTCTATTTGTTCTGGATCTGAACCATTCAGACTAGTGGAACACCTTACTGTCCATAGGAGGTGAAATATTCCAGCTAACATTGGGAATAACACAAAAGTGCTCCAAGGGACAAAGGGATGCAGACTCAAGTATAAGCTCCGGAAAAAATGGACTATAGTTTTCTTGCTCTCAATTCCTCATGCCTTCAATGTATCCAAAGGGTTCCTTATATAGCTCTTCAATGGGGTAATGAAAATTCAAATCCGAGCGATCTCAAAACATATGGAAGGTCAGGAGACAAGTGAGTTGGATCCACATCAAGGAAAACTCCAAAATAATTTGGCCTTTTGCACACATCTCGATGTACGCAGTTTTAGGGGTCAAATCCACGTATATACGCGAGAAAGGGATTAAAAGTCATGTATGGCAATTTTAGCTTGTTTTTAGGGATGATCTTGGAAACATCAAAGGTACAAAAAATGGTCCATGGGGTCTAAAGAGTCTGCAGAGGGACAAGGAAGGCCATCAAAGTGTGATTCACCATGTGTGGTAAAATCAGCTATAACACGATTAATTTATCGTTTTAAAAGTATTAGTTTCCAGTTCATGGTTGGTCTTTAGAGTAGCATTTCATCTTGCTCTTTTGAATTTCGTAGTTAACTTTTGGATTGAATTTCATAGGTTAATTAGAGTAGTATAGTTTCCTATTCTTGAATAGTTTGTTTGTAATTGAACTTGTTTGATAGCTTAGATCTTTTATTTTTCACAGTAGATAGTTTTCAATTCATAAGAATAGGATAGGTAGTTTTCTTACAGTTTGAATGATTATTTTGCTTCTGTAGCTTAGACTTAACAATAGTATTCCTTTTTTTTTAAATTCTTAATTAGCAAATTTCATTTATTTTACTATAGTTTTAAATGCAAGTTTAATTTAGAATAGTTTCAATTATAAATAATAATTCATTTTAAGATTGAATTGAACTGTGAACTCTATGCTCATATAAAACTTATTAAAATTCATGTTAATGAAATATTTTAATTCAATAAAAGCATTGAAATATTAAATGTGAAATCAATTGCCAAGTTCACTTTCTGTCAGATGTTCTGCTTTCTGTGTCATTACATAGTTTTCTGTTTACTTAATCTAGTTTCTGAGTCATATTAGAATGAGTGGTTTTATTAGTTATTTTCATTTGCAAGGATATGATTTAGAGGTAGGATTGTATTGAAGTAAGTTTGAACATTATTTCATTTTTGTAATTATGTTAAAGCTTGAAATTTGAATGTTTTATAGATTTTAGATTTGATTGTATTTAGTTAGAATTAGAATCTTACATATGAATTTGAATTAATGATCACTCGATTAGGAATCTTAGTATTAAACATTTCGAATCATTTTTAGATTAGATTAGATCATATTAGAATAATCTTTAATCCTGCACATACATTGCTTGTACCTCAAAGGTTATCTTCCTAGGTTGACAATTAAATGTTGAATTAGATAGTGCATATTTTACCCAACATTTTGGTGCCATTGCTTGGGCGGTTCTAAAGGGGTTGGAGTCTAGCTAGATAGGATTATTTTACATTAGACAACAATGGGGAAGGGAGAATGATAAGATGAGAAGTAAGAACCTGTGCATCCACTATAGTGGCATTCCCCAAAGACTTGTTGTTTCTTTATGCAACTTTTTAATTTTCCTCAAACTTATTTTCGCAAGTGTGTTTCACAAAGTGTGCTTATTTTCTCTTAGGTGTCTTTACTTTTTGCAAGTTTCACTTCTCGCAAAAGAGTGTTTAATTTTTTATTTACTTCTCTTGGGTGCACTTTTCTTTCCGTAAACATAGGTAGTTTACCTTCCTGCAATTTCCTCTTATGCAAATGTGCTATCTTTTCAGCAATCTTAGGTTTGTTTACTTTCCACAAGTTAAATTCATGTAGGTTTTTTATTTTATAAAAGTGTGGTTTCTTTAATTTCCAAATTTGTTTTAGTAGTAGATAGTATTTCAATAACAAATAATATTTTTTGGGGGGTGTTGTAAGAATCCCAACCACTAACCTTGTGTGAAGCAGGACCTACTAGCTATCAACATGGATTCGAAGGTGCTTATTTGCATGAGAGAACTTTCTTAGATCCTAGAAACAAATGGGAATGATTCTCATCAGGTAAAACAAATCTTGACATTAGTTAAAATATTATCAACCTCTCCTGAAATGGAAGATGGACCATAGTCCCAAGAGGTACAAAAGAATTACCCCTGCCAAACTGTAGAGGAAGATGAACAATTGGGGACTACATCTGATGGAGAGTGATCTGAAACTGAAGAGATCTCTACATGAAAGTTAACAGATCCATCATATGCTCAAACAACTGCTGAACTAGAAGAAGAGGATCTATATGACATAATGAAGGGAGGTGACTACCAGGACTATATCGAAAGCTGGTTCCAAGAGGTAACCCACCCACAATACCATTCCTTCATTCGACACCTGTTGATGCAAAGAAAAGTAAGTTGGTTGAACTTCAACATTCAAGTAATCAGTGCAACAATATTTTCATATGTGGATAAAGGTACAATTCTCATTTTTCTACGCACTTGGTTTCATTGGAAGAACCACTATACTTGAATAAACATGTTTTATTTCTTCTTAGGGTAGGGAAATATGTATATAAATAAAATGTTGCATTCTTAGTTTAGTGAATAATGCAACTTTGTTTTTTGTTTTCTTTTTCAGATAAAATAACTAACAAGAAGATAATTCCAATGAATAAACCAAAACAATCTTACATCATTATTTATTTTCATACATGCATATTTCTATTTATTCCAATTACTCAAGACCAAATTTAAACATCATGGGGATTTGTCATAAATTACGGTCTATCTAAAACCTGGAGGTCACTCATACATCCTATCTTCATTATCAGGGCATGTTATTTAAGCATCTCTACTACACAGTAGCATAAAGGTGAATGGAATTCCTAGTTTTTGGGGAACACTACTATAACTCTATATGAATGAGGTGAGTTTTTGGGCTAGAGACACCTTTCATTCATTATCTTATGGCTCCATCAACTTCACATTAATAAAATCAGCCATCTATGTCTTTGATTTGGTTAGCTCACTTGTAGTATCCAATATATTGGGAGAAATATATTTATTTGGTTCAAGAAGTTTTAAATAAATTATCCTCCAACCCATATACCATCCCATTTTGTAGCATGGTTTTTAGAGTTGCTCCCCCATTCACTCCTTCATAGGAAAATTTAATTCCTAAAAATCCATAGGGAGTGGAAACACTGGGACAAGAGCCTCTGATGCAAAATGGGTGTTATATGTTGAACCACCGAAGTATTGAACAGGCTTGCTGGCAGTAGATATCGGCCTGTGGTATGACTAGGTAAACCCGACGGGGTACTAAACATGCCTGGTTGAAAGAGAGGAATCTACCAAGAAAGGATAATTTATGAAAAGTATATGGTTCTTCTATGTCTCAATGCATGGAACTGTTTGTGAGTTTAGCTAGAAAGGAGTATATATGGTTAAGTTATGGTAAATGAACTTCATCTATCTGCCATTTGAGAATGTTTGTAAGTTGCACTTAAGACCATGTTTTCTAATTCATACTATACCTAGGATATCACTATCCTAGAAGTGGGACCCATAAAATTAGAAGTCTAATGAACTTGAAATGCAAACTCTGTCCATAATTACTTGATTGACGATAGACCTTTGAGAAGTAGCATGGATGGCTGGTGTCCTATAGGATTTATATACTATATATACCCTCATGTTTTCCATTTTAGAGACATGAGGAAAATACCCTATTATAGCTTATATGTGGTCTTCGTGAGAATCAATTGATGAATTTGCATGCATCAAAGAATCTGCCTTAGTATGATATTACCTGCTGAGAGTTGTTGATCCATAGTGTTAACATAAGAGAACAAAACCCACTCTTAATTCATTCATGGCACAAGGATGTGCCATACCTTCGTTTTGGGGGAGGGGGGAGAGAGTCTCAATTTATATGTATTCATAAGCATGAAATATTATTAGTTGGCGGAATTGTATGTGTTAAGAAATCTTAGTTGTTTGGTCTACTCATAACATAACATTAATAAAAAAAATTTATTATGCAATAAGTTCTCGTTTTTATGCAGTAATAGAGTTGGCTTCATTTTGTTGAATGATTGCCTATAAAATATTGATGGTCAGGCAATGAAAGACCACTTTCAATTGATGGCACGAGGACGTGCCATATCTTTGGTCTGAGGGAGTGTTGGGCTCTGGAATTGTCTTTTATAATGATTTTATTTATATTTATTTCTTGGCCTATTTACTGTAATTTTATACAACTACACTTAAAAAGGGCTATATTTTAGTGTATTTCATTAATTAAAACACTTAAACATAAATGGATCTTAATATGTTATTTTTAATGTATTAAACACAATATTGTACAAATGATAAACATTTTGGCACTTCATCTGACTTTTCATTCAGCCCTTCTTTTGGTCCTAAGTTTTGCACTGGGTTTTGATGACATGTTCCTTATTGGTTCCTTGAGTTTGGATTTCCTTTGTGTTGATTCTATGATACATTTATCTTTTGATTCTTGCTAGTCTTGTTTGTTATAGCGGATTTCACCACACTAGGTGAATCACACATTGTATGGCCTTCCCCTGTCCCATTGCAGACTCATTAGCCCCTATGGACAACTTTTTGTCTTTTGATGTGTCCTTGATCATCCCTAAAAACATAAGAAAAGTGATATACGCGGATTTTTCCCCGATAACCACGTACATACGCGGATATTCCCCCTATAGTCGTGTACATCGAGATGTATGAATAATCCAAATCCTTTTGGAGTGTTCCTTGACTTGGATCCGACTCATATGACTCTGGCCTTCCATATGCCTTGAGATCGCACAGATTCGACCTTTCAGTATCCCTTTGAAATGATATATAAGGAACCCCTTGAGACATTGAAATCATAAGAGAGATCTGAGAGTAACGAAACTATAGTCCATTGTTTCCAGAACTATACTTGATTCTGCATCCCTTTGTCCCTTGGAGCACTGTTGTGTTCTTCCCAAGCTTGCCCTTTGCTAGTAAGCTTTCTATCGGAGTGATGGAGGATTGAGGTGGTGGAGGCCCAAGTGGGGGATTTAGTTTCTCCGGTTCGCAGACGTGCCGTCAGAGGTTGTCACTTGTAATCTTTGATTCATATTAATAGAAATATCTTTTCCTATCCAGTAATGTGTATTTGAATGAATATTGTATCCATTGGAATATGTCAAATGCTTTTACATTATTGATTATATATGCTAGAATAGATCTAACACCATGAAATATAGTATGCTTGTATTGTTTACTTGTTGTTGAGGAAGTATTATATCAATTCAAGCTGAAGATTGGAAAGCTCAATGGGGATCTACTTCAACCGTCAGGAATAAGGTACGAGGTTCGATCCTTTAGTGTTAGACATTTTATTTCTATTGCATATTGGGAAAGATTGATTTTTGGAGTCTAGCTATTTGTTGTGGTACCCCAAGCCATAGGAATTTCTCTCTGTAACAGAATTGGCGACTCCGTTGGGGAGTTCCTAGTAGTTATCCTTTGGGGGCAACAATGGGCTTGAGATTAATGATTTGCTCTTGGTTTCTCTCTTTTTCTGTGTCGCATTTTATAGTATGTTCATCCATTGACACTCCCCTTTATTTGTTTGACCCTTGGCCTACTTTTTACCACTGCCTTCTCTGTATACGTAGGTTTTTGGCCAAAAGTCGCGTACATACGCGGATTTTTGGCCAAAAGTCGCGTATACACATAGATTTTAGACTAAAATCCTTTTTTCCACGCAGGTTTTTGGCCAAAAGTCGCGTACATGGGCCTTCCCATGCGGGGTTTTGGCCAAAAGTCGCGTACATGTGCCTTCCCATGTGGGTTTTTGGCCTAAAGTTGCATACATACGCGGCTGTTCTTTATACAGTCGCGTACATCCTCCCTTTTGGTGAGTTTGATGTTGGGGGAAGTTGCTGGGTGGGTTGTGAGTGTGGTTGGGTCTTCCTTAGGCCTGATGTTGTCTGTTGGATGCTTCTTTTATGACCAGAGACC
>LPNX010307841.1:89603-155855 GCA_001517045.1 Pseudotsuga menziesii | reverse complement strand
TAACACCATGAAATATAGTATGCTTGTATTTTTTACTTGTTGTTGAGGAAGTATTATATCAATTCAAGCTGAAGATTGGAAAGCTCAACGGGGATCTACTTCAACCGTCAGGAATAAGGTATGAGGTTCGATCCTTTAGTGTTATACATTTTATTTCTATTGCATATTGAGAAAGATTGATTTCTGGAGTCTAGCAGTCTGTTGTGGTACCCCAAGCCATAGGAATTTCTCTCCATAACATTGTTTCTCCTGCATATGCAAAATAAAACCATGAGTTAATGCTAAAATTTGTTTGCATTCTTTGTAGAACAAAATAAACAATTATTGAAAATGATGCTTAAAAGAAATTTAAAAAGAATTATTATTATAAATAATACTTAGTTTTAAATATCAAATGATTAAAAAAATGATTATTTAAAAATAAAATAGCTTTAACTCATAAAAGGGGTTTTCTTCCACTTTAACAGGTGGACATTCCTTCAATGTTTGAAATTCTTCCTTTTAAACATAAAAGGAATAAAAATCACGTGACCATTTATATAGCATATAAAAGCATTGATTTAAATATTGTTTGTATATAAGTAATGCATGTTTTTGTTTTATGCAAGCCGTGAAATAATAACAAGGCATGCGAAATGAAAATTAATGCATGTCATGAAGAGGAGGAGCGCACTCATCATGCCGGGAAAGGCAATGGAATATAGCACATAGCCTAGCCATAATTAATCTCAGAACCTAGCAATTAAATTATGTAACAACCTAGACAAAATTCAGCCCAAAAATTGGATTTGTGAGTTAAATTTCAGTTACAGGCCATTTAACCCATCGTTCACACCTGAAGATTCATTTGTTTTCCTATCTGGATGCATTCATGCCGTAAACAGAAATATGGGTTTTGTTTCCCACCTGCAACTTATGTATTGCGATTTCTTGATGGTGAAGATTTTTGTTGTAGTTGGTCCAAGCCTTCAGCACATCCAATGTCCATGTTCAAGAAACCACTATGCATGAATTGTTCAAGAAACCACTATGCATGAATTGAGGGGAGAATGACCTGTGTATTAATGAGTTGTTTCTCTAGCATTGAAGGCTCTCTATTTTTAGAGAGTTCGACCACTGAAAGGGTCATGTCACGTCCCCACCCTCATACCAAAGATGGAGGGGATGTGACCAACACACTGCTGTTAGAAGAATCAACCCATAGTTACCCATATTTCACATTAATTAAATCATTTTTGTCTTATTCCTAGATTCCTAGATTCCCTCTCTATTCTAGTTGACTTCCACATGTTCCTAGAAGTCAATACTTGCTAAAATTGGTCATGGAGTGCTTACAATCATCCTGGAAACATATTTAGCAAGTATTATTTTATTCCTAGTTCCTAAAAGTGCATATCTTGTTTTTCTGAAAGCTGCCTTGCTTTACAGCAGTTTTATGGCATAAAGGAAAAGCTAGTTTAGGGGAACTTGCCTTGTTTTTTTACCACATCATCCTCCTTCCTTTTCTCCTAAAAAAATCATGGATGATTTGTATTTACATCACTTATTATCTTTCCCGGTTGCTTTAGCTAATTTTTGAGGATCTTCATAGATTTGGAAAGTCCTTTTTGCATTTATGGGGGATTTGACTTGATTTAGTAAGCCTGTTTTTTTACCAATTCGAATAGAAACCTAGTGCTTTCAAATATCTCTTGTAATTATATATCATAGCATCCTATTACTTCATATGGTTGGCTTATGTACACTTATTCAATACAGGATTAAGTTATGCTCCAATTTCAGTCTCCTTTTGTGTGAATTTTGCATGCTTGATTAGCAATTTTGTGAGTGTAATTGACCTATGACTTGGGTTCAATTTACACATGGTATCAAAGAATTTTTAGATTGATTTATCTCCTTCCAAATTATTATTTCAAGTTTTACATCACTGACTGGGAGCACATTCTGGTGACTGAAGGGCACAGGATGTGAGATATGGACCAATCTCAAAGGATCATCTTGACTCCATTCAATTTCTTCGAATGGAAAGATGAGATGGATATATTGTTGAGAGAGAAATGTCTCTACAATGTTACCATGGATATTGAGGTAGATCCCAATGCAGATACAGAGAAAATAAAATGGCATAACAGGAGGGACAAGGCCTATGGTCTTTTGTATCTGAGTATTTCAAGAGACATCCTCTTTCATCTTGATTCATTGACATCTCCTAATGAGGTGTGGGAGAAGCTTAAAGATATTTTTGGAAATATATATGAGATGAGAGGACATCAAATCGAGAATGAATTGATCTCCTTGAGTCCCAGTAGCTTCGAATCATTGCAACTCTATTTTACCAAGTTTAAGGCCCTTATTTTGCAGTTAAAACAATGTGGGATTGAAAAGAAGAAGGAGCAACTAGTTTTGACCATTTTCTCAAAGATTGGTATTTATTATTCAGTGTGTTTTTCGACCTTCTATGCCACTAAATTAACAGCTCAAACCTTGAATATGCCTAAGCTTGTTGAGTTCATGGAATCCCTCACCCAGGAGCAAGATAAATTGGTGATGATGGGGACCATCAAACCTTCCAAAGAACAAGATTTGGTTGCTAGAAATTTGAAGGTGGATTGAAAAAGAAAGAAAAAATATAAAAAATACACCTGAGCAAAAGAGAGACAAGGACAATTCTCAAGAGGAGTCCTCAGGCTCTAAGAAGAATCCCCAGAAGAAGAAGAACAAAGGATAAATGAGCAAGTGTGCATACTGTAGTAAGGGCTATCATCCTGAAATATCTTGTATGAAAACAAAATTTGACATGTTGACCCAACTCTTGGAGAAGAACAACATCTCCCTTCTTGATTTCTCAAAGAAGAGGGAAGGAGGATAAAATTCAGAAGACAAGGAGAGAGTACATGCTTTGGTTGTTGGCACCTCAAGCTCACCTAGTTTCATCATTGATTTTGGAGCTTCCAGACATATGGTTTCGACAAAAGATATATTCTCTTCTCTTGACATGTTGAAAGGTCCACTAATAGTATTGGTAGATAACTCTCAGACTGATAGTATGGGAAAGGGTAGATTGATCTTGACCATGGAAATTTCAATAATGTGCTGTATGTTCTAGGTCTTGCCTCTAATCTCTTATCGATGTATCAAATGACTCACACTAGGTCTCCAAATAAAGTCATATTCTCCCCCAATGAAGTTGAAATCACTGAGATTTCGAATGGTAAAGTCATAGAAAAAGGTGTTGTTGATCACACTTCGAAGGTATATAAGTTTTCCCATTTTCTACCCTACTCAAACCCCTCTACTCTTCTTACTCATGCTAATAAAGCAAGAAATATTTGGCATGAAATATTTGGCCATATTACCTACAAGTATCTTTCTAATTTGAGTGACAAAGATATGATCATATGATTACCAAAGAACAAGTTTTATAAGGGAGTCTGTCAAGGTTGTATCCTAGGAAAACACCCAGAGCACAAGTTTGAGAGAGCTAGTCATGAGAGAACATTTGCACCTCTTGATTTGATCCACAGTGAGATTACTGGTCCATTCCCTCATATGTCCATGAGTCAAGGAAAATATGCACTCACCTTCATAGATGAATTTTCCAAGTATTGTTGGGTTTGCTTCCTAAAGCATAAGTCTGAAGTTTTTTACCTCTTCAAAGTCTCTAGAGCCTTGCTTGAAAAATAGTCTGGGAGGAAACTCAACATCCTCATATCTGACAATGGTGGTGAGTATGTCAAGTTTGAGTTCATCCAATATTGCAAAGATGCAGGTATCCAGATGTAGCATTCTATTCCTTACACACCACAACAAAATGGTGTTGCTGAGAGAAAGAACAGATCACTGAAGGAGATGGCAACTTACATGATGGAGGCTACAAATTTGCCACCAAAGTTTTGGGCCGAGGCTATAAATTTTGCATCCTATATCTAGAATAGGGTACCACATAACCATCTAGATGGTATGACTCCTTTATAATCTTGGAGTGGGAACAAGCCAGATGTGACCCATTTCACGATTTTTGGCTCAAAGGCTTGGGCTAGAATTCCAACTGAAAATAGGAAGGATTTGCAACCCCAAATCCAAGAGTGCCTATTTGTAGTGTATTATAAATATTCAAAATGGTACAATATGATCAACTTGATCACTAACAAATATTTCATTGAAAGAAGTGTTCAATTCGAAGAAGAGCCTTTAGCAGCAGTTGAAGTTGGAGAGTCCTCTTCACCACCACAACCATTGATTGTAAGTGAAGAGATTAATGAGTTTTATGATTTTGATATGCCTGATAATGAAAAATTAATTGCATATACTAACATCCCTACAAGAATAAAGTGGGCATCAAGGACCATTCATGCAGTTGGGGAACTAGCTGGAAATCCTAATGACACTAGGAGGACTAGATCTCAATTTGAGAGTGCCCATTGTGTGAAAGATCCACTCTTTGCTGAGAAGTGTTGTTTGATTATAGATTCTGATCCAAAAACATATGAATATGCATCACGTGATACAATATGGAAAACAACCATGAAAGAATAATTCAACTCGCTCCAAAAGAACAACCCATGGGAACTAGTTGATCTCCCCCAATGAAGAAAGATAGTGAAGTGTAAGTGGGTATTTAAAACTAAGTTTTCTGCTGATGTTTCACCTTTTAAATATAAGGAAATATTGGTAGCCAAGGGATACTCTCAGATACATGATATTTATTACAATGATATCTTTACACCAATGGCAAAGATGGACTCCATAAGGCTAGCTCTAGCCATTGCAGCTTCGAAGCAATGGGAGGTACATCACATGGATGTGAAGTGTGACTTTATAAATGGAGATATGAATGAAGATATTTATATGCAGCAACCAGAAGGTTTTGTATCTAATCCATATTTAGTGTGCATATTAAAGAAATCATTTTATGGGATCAAGCAAGCCCCCAAGGCTTGGTATGCCAAGATTGATGGCTTTCTGCTGTCACTAAGTTTTGTTCAATGAAAGTATGATCCTAATGTATATTTGAAGTTGATTCATGGTTATTTAATGGTTATTTTTCTCTATGTAAATGACCTTCTGATTACAGGAAGTTCAAAGAGAGAGATTTCCTCCTTGAAGGATGCAATGAACCATGCCTTTTTCTATGACAGATTTGGGATTGTTGAGCCAATTCTTGGGTCTCGAAATCGCTCAATCCCAACATGCAATCAAGTTCTATTATTCCAAGTATGCTTAATATTTTCTCATAAAGTTCAGCATGAAATATTTCAAGCCAAGAAACACTCCATTCCTTTTAGGAGTTAAGCTTGACAAACAAGGTTCTTCTCCGATGGTAAATAATACACTGTATAGGCAGTTGATTGGGTGTTTCCTTTATCTTACACATACTCGACCTGAAATAAATTATGTAGTTAGTGTGGATTAGAGATACATGGATCAGCCTCATGAGATCCATTGGAGAGAATCCAAGAGGATCCTAAACTTTTTTCAGGGAACAAGGACTCATGGGATTTTCTATAAAGAAAAATATGACATAGAGCTAGTTGGATTTACTGATAGTGATTGGGCAGGTGACAAAATAGATCAAAAGTATACCTTAGGATATGTGTTAATGCTTGCAGAAGGACCAATTAGCTGGTCAAGTAAGAAGTAGAGTGCCATAGCACTCTCATCTACAGAGGCAGAGTATAGAGAACTTGTAAATGCAGCTACTCAATGTTTATGGTTGCAGGGGATACTTGGAGAATGTGGTTTTGAATCAGAGTTTTCAATAGTCATATATTGTGACAATGAAAGAAAAATTTGAATCTCCACTGATCCAATTTAAATACAAAGAACCAAGCACATTGATATCCATATGCACTATATCAGGGAGCTTGTGCATGATGGTACCATTGCTCTACTCTACTGTGCATCTTCAGAACAAGTAGCAGATATCTTCACCATAGTATTATGTGAGAAGACCTTCAGTAATATCAAATCACTGTTGGGGATTGCTGATCATGTGGTGAAGAATAATTGATAACAAGATTTACAAAATTTGTTTCCTGTCCATGTTTAAGGGAGGATTTCCCCACTGGGTTTTTGCCTCTTTCCTTGGTTGTATGGACATTCAGTATGTAAAAGGGTGACTAAGCCTTGTTTCTAGGCACTATAATTTTCTGATATTTACTCATAAATTCAGGATTAAGGGGGGGTTTTATAATAATAAACCCATAGTTACCCATATTTGACATTAATTAAATCATTTTTGTCTTATTCCTAGATTCCTAGATTCCCTCTCTATGCTAGTTGACTTCCTCATGTTCCTAGAAGTCAATACTTGCTAAACTGGGTCATGCAGTGCTTTGGAATCATCCTGGAAACATATTTATCAAGTCTACTTTTATTCTTGGTTCCTAAAAGTGCATATCTGCTTTTTCTGAAAGCTGCCTTGCTTTACAACAGTTTTAAGGCATAAAGGAAAAGCTAGTCTAGGGGAACTTGCCTTGTTTTTGGACCACATCATCCTCCTTCCTTTTCTCCAAAAAAAGGATGAATGATTTTTATTTCCATCACTTATTATCTTTCCCACTTTTTTTATCTAAATCATGAGGATCTTCATAGATTTGGAAAGTCCTTTTTGCACCTACGGGGGATTTGACTTGATTTAGAAAACCTACTTTTTGACCAATTTGAATAGCAACCTAGTTATTTTGAATATCTCATGCAATTATATATTTGAGAAGCATATTATTTCATATGGTTGGATTATGTACACTTATTCAATACATGATTAAGTTATGCTCCAATTTCAGTCTCCTTTTGTGTGAATTTTGCATGTTTGATTAACAATTTTGTGAGTGTAATTGATTTATCACTTGGGTTCAATTTCCACAATTGCTGCTGTCAAATGGAAAATATAGCACCATTAACATGATAATTCAAATGAAATGAACTTACAAATATACAAAAATATAAATCTTGCAATATACAGCGGAAGCAAATAACATCCAATCATGCATTCAACCTCTTCATGATAATTCATAAGCAAATGCAATTGCAAAGATTAAGCACAAGAATAGATATCTTGAAAAGAATTTGTCCCATAACTAGCTATGTCGCTGCAACATTTCACCCAACCATAGGCCAGTGTGCTCATCAATATCTCAGCAACACTGCCACCCTCGAGTTGGGCATGATTCCACAAGGATCTAGGGAACAATAACAACAGGCTCACACATAGCCCAAATCATACACCCATAGTCAACCCAACACATAGTTGGGTTTCAAATACTTACACAGGAGCATAGCCAAATTTTATACCAATCACAGCCATGCCAAAAGATGGGTTTATCAGGCTACCATCCAAGCCATCATTCCACTTGGGTTTATCAGGATTACATAGACAGGGTAATATACTATTGGGTTTATCGGGCCAATAGACAAGCCAGCTAATAGTTCGTTTATCAGACTACATTCAGTCAAGCAAACACTCACTTTAAGGACCAACCAAGACAACCTAGTGGGTTTATCAGTCTGTTAGCTAACAAGAAAATAAACCGTTGGGTTTATCAGGATAAACAACCAAGCCAACTAATAAGTAAATGCACTTCTGGGTTTATCAGGATAAAAATCCAAGCCAAAATTCACATAAAGGACAATCCAAGGATTTCACACAAGCCTAGATACAACAAGACATAGCTAAGCCAACAAATGGGTTTATCAGGCTATAAACCAAGCCATCCTTCAAGTTGGGTTTGTCAGGCCTCTAAGGAAGTGGACAGGAAGAACTATTAAGCTGGTGAGCTCATCCACAGAGCTAAGGACACCTTCACAATATCTATCTGGCCTAGCTACCACATAGTCTACACACCCAACACAAGGAATTGTTCCCTTCTCTACTCCACAGTCCCTCGAGCTACCCCTTCCCTTCCAGTGCTCTTCAGGATGTGCATAGCAGGTTCACCAACCAATCTTATCTTATTGTAAGGTTGCACACCAAGTTTATCAAGCACATTCTACATCTCTTCCACTCCTAGTCTTTCATACAATTTAGAACAAAATAGCAAAGGCATACATAGCAATTGCAAGGTTTTGGGGTGGCAAGAAAACATCATGGGCTCCAAAATTAAAAGTTCCAATAGAGGACAAATAGCCCTTGGGATAAAATTGATTTGACCAAACAATCAATGGCTTTACGTGTCCAAAACAACCTCAACAATCACCCACATGCGTGGGTCTTCTCTTCCATTTGTTGTGCAACCACACAATGAAATTCCCCACTAGGGAGATCAACACAAGACATCCCCAACTGAGATCCCAATCGTTGAATGCTTTCAAATCTATTCCCTAGCCCCGGGGAAAACACATGAAAC
Organism: Pseudotsuga menziesii; assembly: GCA_001517045.1. NCBI lineage: Eukaryota > Viridiplantae > Streptophyta > Pinopsida > Pinales > Pinaceae > Pseudotsuga > Pseudotsuga menziesii. Next base: position 147,510 of record LPNX010307841.1, on the reverse strand, counting down.
TGAAAAATGTGAATGGGGTACACATCGCAAATCCAAATACACAAGGAAGAGAGAAGCGTGGATGGCTAAAGGCATCACATGCACATAGCAACAAATTCATGGGGAAAGAGAGCTCTACGAGCTTCCCACTACATGAGGAAAAACCCCCTGCGTGTGTGATGAAATCACTGCCCCCTCAAGAATTGCTACCTCCTTCCTGCATGAGGAACACGACTGGTCTCCATCACATGAGGGAAATACGATGAACCCTTTCTTGGGCATGTGTATCATCCAATACTGACGACCCTTCCAAAAGTGACGACTTCCCACACCTCCCAAGCCCCAAGGAAATAACTCCCTTCACCCACTTAGATTACTTGACACTAAAAGACAAAAAGGGTAGTTAACCATTTTATGGGTTTTCCCCTTGGACATTTTCCTTTTCCCCATAGGCTCAAGGGTTTAATAATTCCCCCTCCATATTCCTTGTGAAATCATGCCCCCGTCTCTTTCACGTTGTGGCATGTAGCTAGTCATGGTATTTTATTAATTAGCATTTTACATGATGTCTCAATAATATTATGCCTAGATAGCACATAAACCATCGGCATTGATTTTAATCGTTGAAACATAAAACACTAAATCCATGGTGGGGCCTTTTCCTTGAACTCCACACCATGATTTAATAAAATATTTACATCACACGCAATTTAATACCATAGGGTCAAAACCGGGGTGTTACATTCCCCTCCCCCTTCAACAGCACTATCCTCGATGCTTTACAAAAAAACTAACAATTGCTACACTTGCACCGCCCTCAATGCTCTGCAAAATTGAACAAAATGGATGTGCCAATTGCATGGCATCCTCTAGCTCTCACGTAGCCTCTTTGGACTGTAGTGCTTCCTCTGCACCTTTATTTGTCTGATGGCATGATATGGAACTCGTCTAAGTCCTTGCTTGCATGCATCAGCAAACACCACATGATCTCTATCTGGTCTTGGAGAGTCCTTTTCCTCAGCTTGGAACATTTCCGATGTCTTCGGCAACTAGCAATACCAATGCTCAAGCCCCAAGAAATGAGTTAGTTCCCATGTTAGTATTCATAATATTTTACAAAATAATAGATGAATCACATGCACATGTATATGGACACAAAATAAACAAGAATTTTTCAAGTGAACCAAATACTTATCTGAAGAAGTATCTTCTTTGGTTCCACAGGTATTCGACTTGGTGTTATACAACCATGGAACCAACAAAACTTGCCCCACCCCACACAAGGATGGTACCTCTTCTATGCAATATAGTACCTTAAGCATACCCACCCTTCTAGTGCTCTCTAGGGTGTGCCTTAAAAGGTATCCAAATTTATGCAAGCCTTGGATCACCTGGAAATACCTCTCAACCGAGTTCTAACAGCTCGATTCTTGAGCCCAACACCTCTTTGGGTGCTTCAATAGAAGTTCTGTTCAAGAGCCTACACCTTCTCTAGGTGCTTACCAAGATCAGGTGCTTCCCTTCTAAACACCACAATGAATTTAGTTCATATGTCATATTCAGTCGTATAGAATGCAATCTATAACAAGATTTTCAAAATCATGGAAACATCATATGCTCATGTATATTTACAGAAAATCAGCAATAACAAAATTTTGATAAGTAAACCAAATATTTATTTGTATAACATCTCTCAACTGAGATCTGTTCATCCCCGCTTCAGATCCTAACACCTCCTTGGATGCTCAATGGCAGCTCTAGCTTGCGAGTCTAGCACCTATTCTAGTGATCACCACTGTGTAGACACTTCCTTTTGTATAGCATCTCTCAACTAAGATTCGATCAGCCCCACTTTAGAGCCTAACACCTCCCTGGGTGCTCAATTACAGCTCTAGCTTAAGGGCCCAATAGCTCCTCCAAGTGCTCACCAATGCTTAGGTGCTTCCTTTCCAAACATCATAATACCTAAGGGTTATTCTATTCACGAAGCCCCCACCCTCGTGACAGTCCCCTTATGGAGTGAATGTGTGCGGAAATAAGTATAACCATATGTCTTACACCCTGGGTGTCCCCAGTGATGCATACCGGTGCCTAGCTAGCAGGGGGGAGAATCTATGTATACAAGTACATCCTTTCAGAGGAGCCATGTACTCCAGGTACATGTTTTCATCGTCTCACCTGCATTACATATAGACATGCAGTTTACATCAGATGTCTTTATATAAAATTTCAATCATAGGCTTCAAAACCTATTCCAAACACATCCCTTCGGGAAGCTATGTACACCCCGTACATCCTTCCGAGGAACCATGTACACCCAATACATCCTTTCAAGGATCTATGTATCCCATACAAATCCTTTCGAGAAGCTATGTACTCTAAGGGCTTACTTTCATCATCTCACCTGCATTACATACAAGCATGCATTTCACATGAGATGACATACTAAATTTAATCATACATTTTCAAATCTATTTCATGCATACATGATTTACCAATATCAAACAATCAATAACATTGATAGTCAAATAAAAATTTGAGTTCACAATTCTTCTTCCTGTAGAGAATCAGAATTTTTTGCAACCATGAGGCCATTCTCATATTGTTTGGCTTTTGCAAGTGGGAGCAATCATCCCTACTTATGCATGTTGTCCCAAAACTTGGACATCCACATACAACATGTCATCTTGACACAATTTTAAATCATCCAAATAGTCACAGTTAGCAACAGGAAAATTCAGACATCAATCAATGCAAGATAAGCATATCCATGGTAAGCATGATTCAAAACATCAGAGGAGATCACAGTCTCCCATATTCAATAGAAAAACAACAATATAAATTCTCAAAACCTGTTCTCAGTCATAAGATCCTTCTCATGGCACATGGCATATTCCTTCCCTAGTTTCATTGGGCACCACCATACTGCTCTACTTAGGTTATTCTTCCTAAGCCATCAAGAAGTCCTCATATGTATGCCCATACATACAAGAGACATTTCCTCATGGAACCACAAGTTCACATGTAGGCTTCCTCAGCCTATACATAGACTTAACTTTACTTGCAGAATCTTCTTCAGTGAACTTGCTGCAATACCCTGCAAGTCCCACAATAGATTTTACACCTGTTAAATTTCTTAGAGCAGGCCAACTCACCATGGCCTCAATATGTTTGGGGTCTCCACATATTCCTCTATCTGAAATAATATGATACAAATAATGAATTCTATCCTTATAGAAGTCACACTTGCTCAAACCTGCATACAACTTATGCTTCTTGAGCAATTTCAAAGTGAGCCTCAAATGTTCCACATGTTCTTCCTCATTCTCAGAATAAATAAGAATGTCATCAAGGAAAATAAGAACATACATATCCAAATACTTACTGAAAACATTATTCATGAGGCACGTGACTGTAGTTGGTGCCACACTGTCATTTTTCCATTTTTTTTCTTCTGACCGTACAGATCTTACTGGAAAAAATTGCCAAAAATCCTTGTTTCGGTGAAAATTTCATTTTCCTTCCGACGTCTCCTTCCACTGCGTTGGAAATATTTTTGAATTTCACCTACTACTATGTTGGAAACATCTCATACTTTCACCTGATCGAGCCTCCCACCGTAGCAAAAAAATTCCCAGCTTTCTTCCGAGCGGCAACTTGCCAATCCTTCCTCCGTAGTGAAAAAACTTCCGAATTTTCTTCTAATCGACAACTAGACATCCTACCTCCATTGTGGAAAGAATATTGAATTTAATTCACCATTATGGAAGACAATTTTACTTTTATTCCTCTTTCTTCTTCTTCTTCTTCTTCTTTCCCGTTGGCTCGACTCAGCCGACGTGCATCGGCTCAAATTTTGACTTCCACTCGTCGTTGTGGTTCCAATCTCGCTTTTCTTTCGACGCAGAATCTTTCCAAACTAACCTTGTAGCAGAAAAATCCTAGAGTTTATTTCATTGGAAAACTTGCCCAGCCTTCCACCATAGCGGAAACATGTCCAGTTTCCATCCGTTGTTGCAGCTGAAATCATAACTTACATTCGTTGCATCGAAATGTTTTCAACTTTCATCTACCGCCACACATCGAAAAACCTTCCAACTTTTCTTTCGATTTTCCCATACTTAGAAATATTTCTCAAAATTTTTCTCCTTCATTTTCTTTCTTCTTCGTCACTATGCAGCAGCTTTCTTTTCCTTTCTCCATCGCTACACGTCGGCTCAGTTCTCCTTCCTCCGCCGTTATGTATCGGCTTGGTTTTCCTTTCTCCACCACTACATGTCGGCTCAATCTTTAAAATCCATCTGTCATTGTAGATCAAACAATTAAACTCATCCGATGGAAACTTACCCAAACTGGCATCGTGGCGGAAAGAATTTGGACTTTCACCCATTGCGCCATGTTGGAACAATATTGAAGTTGATGTCGCTACTTTGGAACAATTATGAACTATGTTCTGAGCTACTCAATCGATCCATCGGCAAATTTCTCCAAAATCCGCTCATTTCAACACTTAGAAAAATTTTCAAATTTTTTCCTTTCTCCTCCTTCACATCGGAAAAAATTTCAACCTCTACCCTCCACACACCAAGTCAATTTCCTTTATCCTACTGATATGCACAGTCTCCATCCTTCTTTTCCCACTACCGCTAGTCGGCTTCATCTTCTTCTTTCCTTCGCTACTTCATCGGCTCCATCGACCTTTTCCTGTTGATATGCATTGGCTCCACTTAGGATAATTGCACCGACAATCAACAAATCACTTAGATATTTTTTGAATTTTCTTCATGTCTTTCCACTGCCATCGAAAAAATTCATGTGGAACCATCCACTGTGTCGGTGAAACTAGACAATACAGCTGCTGAATCAGCTCGACTTCACCTGACTCTTTGCATCGACACTGCCGCTTCCGCTCATCGGCTTGAACCTGCCAACCCAGCTGATGCTTTGGCTCAAATTCCTCTTCTCTACCAATAATCAAACAATTAGAAGAATTTCTTTCTTCCATCATTGGCTCCCTTCTGACGACGGAGCCTGTGAATCAGCTTGCCTCTTGGAAACCCAACCTTCATTGTGGCTTCCTTCAGAAAACAAAGCTACAACTATGGCTCACTTCATCTAACCCATCCAACATTGTTAGCTCAATCTTCATTTTTCCACCTTCATCGTCATTCCAGCTTTCTTCAGGAAACACAATGGACATATTGGCTCCCTTTTTCCAATGTAGCCGACGTATCGGCTTAAATCCATCTTTCTCAGCCAACATAGGAGAATACTCCAACACTTATAGAAATTTTGATTTTATGTCTGTCTCTCCTTACTGTTGAACATAGAGGCTGATCCTACCCCTATTAGTTGTTCATCTTGGCCCATTAAGGCCCAATGTTGCAACCAATGCTCTGATACCACACTATCATGTCCCCACCCCTCATACCAACGATGGAGGGGATGCAAAAAATACACTACTGTTGTCAAATGGAAAATCTATCCCCGTGAACATGATAATTCAAATGCAATGAACTTATAGCTATAAAAAAATATAAATCATGCAATATACAACATAAGAAAATAACATCCATTCCTGCATTCAACCTGTTCATGATAATTCATAAGAAAATACAATTGCAAAGATTAAGCACAAGAATACTTATCTTGAAAAGAAGTTGGCCCGCAACTAGCTACGTCGCTGCAATGTTCCACCCAACAATAGGTCAGTTTTCTCATCAATCTCTTGACAATAATGCCACCCCTGAGCTGGGCATGATTCCTCAAGGATCTAGGGAACAATAACAACAGGCTCACACATATCCCAACTCATACATCCACGGTCAAGCCAACACACAGTTGGGTTTCATAGACTTACATAGGTACATAACCAAAGTTTATACAAGTCACAACCAAGCCATCCTTCCAGTTGGGTTTATCAATCTTACACTCACATCCTAATATACTGCTAGGTTTATCAGGACAATAGCCAATCCAGCTAACGGTTGGTTTATCATATTGCATTCAGTCAATCCAACACACACTTTAAGGACCAGCCAAGCCAACACAGTGGGTTTATCAAGCTGTTAGCTAACAAAAAAATACACTATTGGGTTTATCAGGATAAACAACCAAGATAGCTAACAAGTAAATGCTCTGCTAGGTTTATCAAGCTACACAAGCAATCCAACATTCACATAAAGGACCAGCCAAGGATTGCACGCAAGGCCAAACACAACAAGACACAACCAAGCCAACAGATGGGTTTATCAGGCTATAAACCAAGCCATCCTTCAAGTTGGGTTTGTTAGGCCTCTAAGGTAGTGGATAGGAAGAACTGCTAAGCTGGTGAGGTCATCCACAGAGCTAAGGACACCTTCACAAGATCTATCTGGCCCGACAACCACATGGTCTACACACCCAACACAAGGAAGTGTCCGCTTCTCTGCTCCACAATCCCTCGGGCTACCCCTTCCATTCTAATGCTCTTCAGGATGTGCAGAGCAGGTTCACCAACCACTCTTATATTATTGTGAGGTTCCACACCAGTTTTATCAAGCACATTCTATGGCTCTTCCATTCCTACTATTGCATACAAATAAAACCAAAATAGCAGAGGAATACACAACAATTGCAAGGTTCTGGGGTTGCAGAAAAACATCATGGGATGCAAAATCAGAAGTGCAAATTGAGGGGAAACAGACCTTGGGCCAAAATCAATTTCACAAGATGATCAATGTCTTTACGTGGCCAAAACAACCTCAGCAATCACCCAAATTTGTGGGTCTTCTCTTCCATTCATTGTGAAACTACAATGAAATTCCCCACTGGGGAAATCAACACAACACAACCCCAACCGAGATCCCAACCATTGAATTCTTTCAAAGCCATTCCCCAACCCTATGGAAAACACAGGAAACTGCAAAATGTGAATGGGGTACACACCGCAGCTCCAAGGATGCAAGGAAGAGAGAAGCGTGGATGTCTGAAGGCATCACATGCACACAACAACAAGATCGTGGGGAAAGAGAGGTATGCAAGCTTCCCACTACGTGAGGAAAAAATCCCTGCATGTGTGAGGAAATCATTGCCCCCTTAGGAATTGATACCTCCTTCTTGCATGAGGAATGCATCTAGCCTCCATCACATGAGGGGAAAACCATGAACCCTTTCTTGGGAATGCATTTCGTCCAAGACTGGAAACCCTACCAGAAGTGACGCCTTTCAACACCTCTCAAACCCCAAGGCAATAACTCCCTTCACCCACTTAGATGACTCGGCACTAAAAGACAAAAAGGGTAGTTAACCATTTTATGGGTTTTCCCCTTGGACATTTGGCTTTTCCACATAGGCTCAAGGGTTCAATAACTCCCCCTCCCTATTCCTTGTGAAATCATGCCCCCATCTCTTTAACGTTGCATCACATAGCTAGTCGTGGTATTTTATTAATTATCATTTTACATGATGTCTCAAACATATTGTTTGTGGCTAGCACATAAACCATCGACATCGATTTTAATCGCCGAAACATAAAAAACTAAATCCATGGTGGGGCCTTTTCCTTGAGCTCCACACCAGGATTTAATACAATATTTACATCACATGCAATTTAATACCATGGGGTCAAAATCAAGGTGTTACAGGTCGACTTGCTCTCCATTGTAAATCATTATATAAAGATGCCCATGGTTGTGAATAACGATAGAATCTTTTTTTTGTAAATTTTGCTTCCAGTTTATATACAAAATCTTTTCTTAGTTGCTGGTTTTATCTTTTGCTTCATGGTTGGTGACTGATTAGCTCGTGAATGGAAGCCAATGTCACCTAAGAGGGCCCCTCAGTGACAAGTGTGTATTTCTGTGTGTGATCCAAATCCGTTGTGTTGTCTTTGGGCATATTGTTATCTAAGTAGATTCAATTCTGTATTGCATTTGTTAATTGCTTAGATTATTTGTAGTTTGGATTAGATTTATTTTTGTCTAGTAGATTAGTTAGTTTCTCCCAGTTGCAGAGCTCTTTTCCATTGTTTTATCATTTGCAATTATATTTATGCCATTTCCATCATCACTTCTGGAGAAAAATTTAGGGGGAAGCATGTGAGAAAACCGTAAGGAACCTAAGGAAATGGATCAAAACCCACTTCCTAATTAGGCCCATTTACCCTTTTGTGAGGGATATTTTCTGAATGGATTCACAAACAAGGAGAAATTTTTTTCTGAACAGACATCACGTTTTTCCATTTCGTTCTACCCATTCATGTTTGTCCTTTGTTGTTCCTTACATTTACGTTTTTCCCTTTGCATTCTTGCTCTTTGTATCAGCACTTTGCTACAAGTCATTTCCTTTTATGTTTGTTGCCCCATCGCATTTACCTTATCACTTACTTTTTCCATAGGACCTGCTCTCATTCCCAGAGCTCCGTAGTTTAAAGAATTAGGATTAAGACTTAAATCTTTATCACTTAAAACATTTTTGCTTTGTCTTTGTCTTATTACCATCTTTACGCTTTTTCTTTCTTCTCTCGTATCATAGGTTTTTCTTGCTTTGAATTTGCATTCATAGAAGATAGGTTTCTGAATTTGGTAGTCGTGGACATTAGTTAAAGAATATTTCTATGTTCTAGATAGAATTTGACTATTTTGTCTCATAAATTAGTTTCCTTTCCACAAACAATAGAGAGCATTTAAATTTGTTAATAGGAATGAAATAGTTTGCTTACGATTAATTTACTGTTTTAAAAGTATTAGTTTCCAATTCATGCTTGGTCTTTAGAATAGCATTTCATCTTGCTCTTGTGAATTCGTAGTTAACTATTGGACCGAATTTCATAGGTTAATTAGGGTAGTATAGTTTCTTGTTCATGAATAGTTTGTTTGTAATTGAACTTGTTTGATAGCTTAGATCTTCAATTTTGCACAGTAGATAGTTTTTCAATTCATAAGAATAGGATAGGGAGTTTTTTTATAGTTTGAATGATTATTTTGCTTTTGTAGCTTAGACTTAACAATAGTATTCCTTTTTTTAAATTTTGTAATTAGGAAATTTTATTTATTTTATTGTAGTTTTAAATGCAAGTTTAATTTAGAATAGTTTCAATTATAAATAATAATTCATTTTAAGATTGAATTGAACAGTGTAATCTATGATGATATAAAACTTATTAAAATTCATGTTAATGAAATCTATTAATTTGATAAAAGAATTGAAATATTAAATCCGAAATCTATTGCCAAGTTCACTTTCACTCACATGTTCTTCTTTCTGTGTCATTACATAGTTTTATGTTTACTTAATTTAGTTTCTGATTCAGATTAGAATGAGTGGTTTTATTAGTTATTTTTGTTTGCAAGGATATTCTTTAGAGGGAGGATTGTATTGAAGTCAGTTTGAACATTATTTCATTTTTGCAATTATGTTAAAGCTTGAAATTTGAATTCTTTATAGATTTTATATTTGATTGTATTTAGTTAGCATTAGGTTCTTAAATATGAATTGAATGAATGATCACTCGATTAAGAATCTTATTATTAAACATTTTGAGTCATTTTTAGATTATATTAGATCAGATTAGAATAATATTTAATCCTGCACATGCAATGCTTGTACCTCGAAAGTTACCTTCCCTGGTTGACAATTAAATTTTGAATTAGATAGTGCATATTTTACCCAACACCTACCATGTTCGGTTAAGTGGTTGTGAAATATTTTAGTGATCTAGAGTTTCATTAGTGAGCTCTAGTGGTGATTTTCCCACACTGAGTTAGCTCCTGAGTCAGTCCAGGTTGGTAGATTCAACTTCCTCTTTAGGTATCCTAATTTTTCCTTGATGTTGTATTATATATTCACACATATTGATGAATAATATTGTATAGAATATTTATCCTATTGTTCTTCAACTCATTGTGTTGTAGCAATTATTCCTCTTCTCTATATTTCCCTTGTACAATCTATGTGAAGACTATTTATGTACCAATATCTGACTTGTCAAAATCTAATATGGTATCAATTCCTAGTAAGGCCATTCTAATCTCCGTCGAATACTTCCATTGTTGCACCAAAAGTAGTTGGGTTCCACATAAATACATGAATTGTTTCCTTTCTCCCTATGGATTCTTTCTAGAGAAGTCTATCCACGTGTAAAGCACCCTAATAATGTGTTCATTGTTGAGGTAGAGGTTGATTTATCATTCCAAAAAATTGTTTCTAGTTTTGTGCAGGTGTTCAGTTCTTTCACCAGTAGCGCAACAAAATATCATGGATATATATAAGATAGTAGCATTTAATTCCTTCCATTACCATCAATGGAAATCTAAGATTGAGATACTATTATGCAACAAAGGTATCTACATAGTTACTATGGATTTAGAAATTGAGCCAAATGCAGTTGTTGAGAAAGCAAGGTGGCATAACAGGAAGGATGAATCTTATGGATTGATTTGTCTCTCTTTCTCTGGAACATCGTTTGTATCTTGATGGATTGATAGGCCCAAATTAATTTTGTATCAAACTTGAATCCCACTTGGGAAATAAAGATGAGCTTAGAGGACATCAATTGGAGAATGAGTTAATCTCATTGAGACCATGTGAATTCAAAACAATTGAGGAATTGTTCACAAAGTTTAAGTTACTAGTGATTTTTTTTCATGCAGTGTGGGATTTAGAAGAAATAAGAGAAATGAATCGAATTTATGTATCCAACTAGCTTTGTGTGGCCTATCTATATTTCTCGTGCACTACCACCATCACATCCTTTATGTGTTCTAACCATTGATAATGTTAGAACTATCCTTACCTTTGAGATTTTACCTTTTTTATCATATTTATTTTGTGATATGTCACTTATTGCTTATTTATTATCATAATGATTATAAATCTAGCAATTTTATCCTAAACTGAAAAGAAATCTGACTAATAATAGTTGCATTACATGCATAATTATTACCTAGTATTCTATTCCATATTTAATTGGATAGATTTATTTTATACTAATTTCTACTTCTATACTACTTTATTTGTATTGTGAGTGACATTGACTCCTAAATTATATCCTAGCCTAATGCTCTAATCATTGACACATACTTACATATTTCCATGCCATTGCAGGACATGATACATCTTGTGTCGAATTCCATTGATAATCCCCTTCATTTCTTGCCATATCTATTAGGATTATTAGTAATCATCCTTTTGACCACATAGTCTATTTAACCATTTTCCTGGCTTATGAGGTCTTCATCACTTCACTAGCATATGGAGGACATATCTAGGAGACACCTACCACGTATTGTGTCTTTCTGCATGAATTTGGTGCTCCAGGGATCAATCCCTATAATTTAGGAACCCACTCTGAGTGCCACCAGCATTGTCCAACAATTGACTCTAGTAGGTATTCAATTATGTCCAGTTATGCCATCAGTTAGTTCACTTTCAGTCACTCTAGCACCATTTTTCATGAATCCAGGGAGGTTGGGAACATTTACTTACCTACCCTATTCAGTTAACTGGTTGTGAACTCTTATAGTGATCCAGAGTTGCATTAGTGATCTCTATTGGTGATTTTCCCACACTGAGCTAGCTCCTGAGTCAGTCTAGGTTGGTAGATTCAAATTCCTCTTTAGGTATTTGAATGTTTCCTTGATATTGTATTATATATTAACACATAATGATGAATAATATTGTATGGAATATTTATCCTATTGTTCTTCAACTCATTGTGTCATAGCAAGTATTCTTCTTCTCTATATTTCTCTTGTACAATATATGTGAAGACTATTTCTATATCAAGATATGACCTATCAAAATATAATATGGTATCAAATCTTGGTAAGGCCATTATAATATCCCTCGAATACTTCCATTGATGAACAAAAAATAGTTGGGTTCCACATAAATCCTAGATTTATTCCCTTTCTCCCCATGGATTTTGTCTAGAGAATTCTATCCTAGTGTGAAGCACCCTGATAATGTGCTCATTGTCAAAGTAGAGGTTGATTTATCTTACAAAAATTTTGTTTCTAGTTTTGTGTAGGTGTTTAGTTCTCTCACCAGTAGTGCAACAAAAGAGCATGGATATATCTAATATAGTAGCATTTACTTCCTTCAATTACCATGAATGGAAATCTAAGATTGAGATACTATTGTGCAACAAAGGCATCTACAAAGTTACTATGGATTTAGAAATCGAGCCAAATGTAGTTGTTGAGAAAGAAAGGTAGCATAATAGGAAGGATGAAGCTTGTGGCTTGTTTTGTCTCTCTTTCTCTGGAACTTATTTTCTATATTGATGGATTGACAGGCCCAAATAAAGTGTGGATCAAACTTGAATCCCTCTTTGAAAATCAAAATGAGCTCAAAGGACATCAATTCGAGAATGAATTAATCTCATTGAGACCAAGTGAATTCGAAACCATTGTGGTATTCAACACCAAGTTTAGGTTACTAGTGTTTTTTCTCAAGAAATGTGGGATTTCGAAGAAATAAGATAAATTAATCATTTCCATCCTATTGAAGTTGGGTCCAGAATTATCACTTTTTATTTCAACATTCCATTATACTAAGCTTGTAGTTCAAAATAGGAGGATGCTATCCCTGAATGCATTCATAGATTCTCTCACTCAAGAGAAAGTCAAGCTGATTCAAATGGGGACTCTCAAAACCTCCAAGGATCATGCACTTTCATATCTTGAAAGAAATAATTTTATTTCCAAAGGAAAGCAACAAGTGAAGGAGAAAAATCCAAATTCAGACTCTTAATATGAAGGTTCTTATTCTATTGATGAAGGTTCACATTCCAAGAAGAAGAGCAATAAGAAAGGGACATCAAAGTGTGCCTATTCCAAAAATCCTTCCCACAATGAAAAATATTGTTTTAAGAATAATATGGACATCATGACTCATTTTCTCAAAAGTAACAACATTAATGTTCCTTATTTTGCAAGAAAGGAAGGAAGGGAAAACGTTGTTGATCCCTAGAGGCATTGCCACAATATGCAATTAAAAGGTAATGATGGTCATGCTTTGATTTCATGAATTAAATATTTTCCCCATTTCTCTGATTTTTATACTCATTCTGATATATCAAAATCATAAATCTCATTTCCTCCCTTGGAAAATATACCTCTCAATTCCTCAGGCCATCTCCTCTCAATTCTAGTTTTTTGTCACTAGTTTCTAACTTGCCTCCATCCAACTCTTTCAAAATACATTCAGATTATATGTTATCTGATTTATAAGATGATTTTTCAGGTTTATATTCAGTGTAATACACCCTTATCCCATCCATTTGATGAACAAAAGAACCTACAACTCCCAAATTCTCCAGTTGGTAAACTAGACAATTTCATGGTTTCCTATACTATGTCACTGCTACAAGTTATTATTATGTCTTTGTTTTCCATAATTTTTCGGTATTCCATGTAATTGGAAATATTTGTGATGATTTTATGTACATTTTTATATGATATAACCTTCATTAGATCTAATTTAAGATCCTTATACTCTTCACATTTCCCCAAATTTCAACATAGTCTAGTTACACCTAGTTTTCCTACTATGACTCAACCTGATTTTTGAGCCACTGTACCCTTTTTTTTTAATGCTACATATGACTTAAATTATGATATTTCAGAGCCTAATAAGCTCCATTACATAATTATAAATGTTTCAAATCAGTTTGGAAAGAATGTTTATGATGGGTTCATCATTATGCAACTACACAAGAAATTGATCCTGTTGATTTCATTGATGTTCTTTGGTTAAAAGATGATTGCAAATATATCTTTTACATATATGATTTTATGTTCAGGTCAGATATTTTATGTTTTCACATAAATAAACATTCATATGATGCTCCTTCATCACCAGAAGATGAGTTTCAAGGGGTTTCTCCACATGTTCTTTGTCTTCACAACATTGGAAAACTGATACATGATCAAGGAATCTAGAACAAATCCACCATTTTTTTCAACAAGAAACTATACATTCAAATTATTCAAGTGAATAAAAATACAGAGTGAATACATTCATTTAATTTCATTTCCATGTCCATTTTTTAGGAAGGATTTTCCCCATGTGGTTTTTCCCTTTTCTTCAGTTTACATAAATGAATAATGTAAAGGGTTCCCTTTTGACCTTAGTTGTTGGGACCTAGGTTGTCCAAATTTAGGATTAAAGGGGGGTGTTATGATTATTATTAATCCTCCCTTTGAATACATATACTATTTGACCATTTTCCTAGCTTAGGAGGTCTTCATCACTTCACTAGTGCATGGGGTACATATATAGGGGACACCTGCCACTTATTGAGTTTGTTTGCATGAATTTTGGTGCTTCAAGGATCAATCCCTATATTTTAGGAACCCACTCTGAGTGCCACTAGAAGTGTCTACCAGTTGAATCTAGTAGGTATTCAGTGATTCCCAGTTATGCTATGATTCGCATCATTTAGTTCACTCTTAGTCACTCTAGCGCGAATTTCCATGAATCAAGGTAGTTGGGAACATTTACTCACCTGCCCTCTTTGGTTAACTGGTTGTGAACTCTTTTAGTCATCCGGAGTTCCATTAGTGATATCTAGTGGTGATTTTCCAACATTGAGTTAGCTCCCAAATCAGTCCAGGTTGGTAGATTCAAATGCCTCTTTAGGTATTCAAAATTTTACTTGATGTTGTATTATATATTCACACATAATGATGAATAACCTAATCATGGCGGAAGGTACAACACCCTCCCAAGAGCCCCAACTACCTTACGATCCGTCCGCAAAGGCAAGTATATTTTTATTTAGATAAGCTCTATCAGATTTCTTGAGCTATTGTATGGATGATTTTTCCTATTGTTCTTCGACTCATGGTGTCATAACGCTTATTCTTCTTCTCTATATTTCTGTTGTAAAATATATGTGAAGACTATTTTTGTACCAAGATTTGACCTGTCGAAATATAATACTATAAAAGTGGTAATCTTTGTTGCACCTACTTTGGTAATGAATAAGATGTAGAATGGTCCCAACCATCTCAGCTTGATATTTCTTGGATTCTTTAGGAACACTTTCATACATAATAAATAGCATGCCTAGTTCAAGGAAATTTCTCTTAATGTTTCTATCATGTGATGATTTATGTCTCTTCTTTTCAACCAATTAGATGAACCGCGTGAGAAACTAATCCTCTTTAATATTTATCAACTCATCCAACCTGTGTTGGAGTGATTCAATATGTATATTTTTTGTTGCAATGGCTAAGCGCAAGCTAGGGACAACAAAATCCCATGACATCACCACTTATTTTCCATAAACTAACTTGAATAGCACATGCTCAGTGAGCATTTTGCATGTGGTTGTGTAATCCCATAATGCTGTAGGAATGCATTGATCCTAGTCACTATGTTGTACATTGTAGGCCTTCATCAACACCTGCTACAAGATCTCATTGAACACCTCCATTGTTTCATTCTCTTGAGGATGGTATACACTAGTACATGTGGAATTTTTTCCCATGGACTTTCGTTGCTATTGCAACACTTGTGCATTGCTATAGCGACAAAAAATGGCCCCTCTTTTCATGGGAAAACTTTCATCGCTATAGAAACACTTTCCATATTTTTCTCTATAGCGACCAAATTCACGTGTCGCAATTGTGACGAATGGATGGCTATTATTTTGATCGAGTTTCATGGCTCTTCCAATGAAAAATTAAAGACGAAGTATCAACAGGTTGTCACTCTAGCGATGAAAGGCATAATTTTTAAAAGCTAGGAATAGTTCTTGCAATGATGCATTCGCCGCTTTAGAGACGGATCGTCATTGGTATAGTGACAATGTGTTCGTCTCTATAGAGACGATATACATTTTTTTTTAAACAAGTTTGAGAGAGGTGCTTAATTGGTGTAGCAATGGATTTTTGACGGTGTAGCGATGAAGGGTTCGTCGCTCTAGCAACGACAAGCAATTTTTTTTTATAAATAATGTTGTTGCAAGGAAGTAGGAGTCACTATAGCGACGACAAGCAAAGTAAAAAAAAAAATCCGACGGACTTGCTATACTAGCGATGAAAATGTTCATCGCTAGTATAGCAAGTTCGTCGACAAAGCATAGATAAAACTTATTTGTTTGGAATGAGCAATATTGGCAAAATTGCATGCAAGAACTTTTGGAATTTAACTATTTTGAGGTAATGATATAGTGGAATATTTTGTAATCCTTTAAATGAGTGTATGTTTATTATGTGAGGGCTCCCAATATGTGCACCGAGGAACTAAAGTTACCTGCAAAAAATATTTATATCATGAAATTTTTTCCCTGGTTAGAATTAAATGTGTTTAGTACATAGTAATCACTTCAACTATCTTAAATTGTTTCTTCTTTTGGGAAAGTTTTTTTTTGAAAGATACTTTTACTATGCTAATAATATTTAAAAGGGTGGAAACATTGAAGAGTATATACAATGGGAAGAGGAGAAAATTAAATAAATAATTCTTCCTCAACGCTACTAAAGCAGAGATAAAATTAGAGTATGCTTGAGCAATCACACTCTTGGCATCCCTTATGAAGGGATAGTCCTTGGCATGAAGCTAATTATAGACATTTTCCCAACAAATTATTTAGAATGCAAACAGAGACCTAGCTTCATTAGCACAAATACACACCTTAGTTTCCATATGGATAAAACAAGCCCTAAAAACAAAAAATTTAAATGCACATTGAAGGATGGAAAAATAATGTCAAAACACTTTCGTCGAGATTTTCATCAATAACTTCACTATTTTAGAAAAAAAACCCAACTATATAAAAAACAACTATATTTATAACAGATTTTGTTTTCGACTTAGCCTTCAATATCAATCAAGTCATACTATTATTATGGAAACAAAAAATGAGCTGCTAACCATATTCAGTTATGAAACAACTCATCAGTACAATTTTCCAATAAAAAGTGTCTAGATCTAAAACTGAGAGTCAACTATCAAGGAGAAAAAGTTGCACCAACATCAACCGATAATCCATTATCAAAACATACACAAGATATTGTGAAAAACATTCAAATCTCAAGAACAAAGAAAAACCATTTAGATGCATAATTAACATAGCCAAGATCTCCAAACTGGAGCTTATTTTATCCAAACACAAACATTGACAAAAGACCTCCAAATTCATTAACAATATGTTTAGGAAAATTACATAGCAAAAGAGTCTCCCAGTCCGAAGACAAATACTGCAAGTGCATAAAATGATTCAATATAATTTTTAACTACCAAAATAGAGTGACCACTAAAAATAGGAGGGGTATGAGACACTAGGAAGTGTAGCATTTTCAGAGGAAATCCCGTGAAGACTTCCAAAAAAGATGATTTTCTCTATTCTCATCCATAGTTTGGCACGAGAGAGAAAGGGAGAAAAAGAAGGGACATGACTCAATTGAATGTGAAAATCCAAAGAAGACTCTGGATCATCCAAAGCTTGGAACCAAGAAAGAAGGGAGGGAGAGAGAGATAAAGAGAAACCCTGGGAAAAACACCAAAGAAGAATAGGAGAACACATGATTACATGCACTTCTCAAAGTTCCAAGATTATCCTGGAATAATATGTTAGTAAGGCCATTTTACTAAAAACAAGACCGACTTGGGACACACTCTTTTATGCAATGAACACATGCAAGTATAACCAGGCAGTTAGTAAGACTATGAACCTTAATGACCCATTAAATTGCTTCACCAAAATACCCAAAATTTTGGCATTCAACGTGACAACATATCAATAAGCTATAGCATAGATATTTAAAGGTCATAAGGCTCATAAGATGAGTCCATTTATCTCACCATGCAATTTTATGACTTATGGACAAAGACTACCTTACTAGTACATCATCGAAACTGTAACACCAAGACAACTAAGTCCAACCCATTGAAAATGAGGAGATTATATCTTCACGATTCAATTATTAGTTTCATAATGACATACCAATGGAAACATCCTCCCTCTAGTAACATCCAAAAACCATGCATTTGCTTGCATACAGTTGACTACAGCATACGTAGTTAGGGCCTTGGAATATTTACTTTGAAACACCCATGGCATCGCCCCCCAGGTTGCAATAGCTGAAATTCCTGAAATTTGGTAGTTGTGTGTATGTTATAGAAAATGAATATTGAAATAAAAAACAACAATTGAACCAACAGTAGTGGTAGAACATAATTATACCTTTTCATCTGAAAGTGAATCCACCAGAAGGAATTGTAGTTTGATTTGTGTGAAAATTGAATGTTGGTTGTGCAACATCTCGAGTCGCAGGTAATGTCTTGTCATCTTCGTCATCTTCTAGCCAATAAGTTTCAAGAATATTTACTTCCTTCTCATAAATCCCATTTGTTGTCATGAGTTTACAGGTTCTCAATCTTCTCAAGTCCTTCAACATCATCAATAAACTAAGAATAGAGATTCACACCTCCAGTGTTCCCTAGGTCCTTCTTTGCTTCCGCAACTTTCAAAATATTCTCTAGCCCTTCAAGACAAACTGTTACAATTCTTGGGTCTGGATAGACTAAAAGGTCACAAAGAGGTTTAATGCATCCTTGATTCACAAGATATCTGCAAACAAAATCAAGGGTCAGCAGGTAACAGTACTGTAATAAATGTTGCAAGTTCTCATGCATCAGATTCGCACTGACTATAGTGGATTAGCAAAAAAACATCATCTTGTATAAATATATTTGCATTTCGTAAGTTAAGCCTCTTGATATTTACTAGACAACTAGTCTTAGAAATATTCAAGTTCATTGTGATGGCTATATAATTCATATAATACATACTTTATTTGTTCATGTGTACCCTTGGTGGTAGGATTAGATATAGCCCAAACTACTTCTTTTTAAATATCAAACTCAACTGATTGCCGCAACTATACAAGAGGAGGAATGATGTTCACATCCATCACAGCCTGTAAACCAACCCAAAATTAGGATACAACTTATACAACATTTTATATAGAACAAAAAATTCAACGAAGTAAAACTCTTAATAAACATAGAACAGTGGCTACGTAACCGACTGTATTTGCTCTTTGTTTCTAGCAGTTATGTTTGAAATGGTATAACATGCTTCCTTCTTGATACCTTTCTTATGATTATGAGTCAACAATGCCAAGAGGTATGGAAGTGCTTGATTGTTGATAATGTACCAAGGAAACACATCGGCAAAAAATTACATAAAAATAGTCTACCAAATGAAACCATACAAAATATTCACTATAGCCTATAGAACTCACTTAGACATTTAATTTTGTGTGTATGAATGTATATAAGGCTACTTGTGTAAATTAAACTTCAGTAATTGAAATTTCAAAGCAGATATCAATAGAGATATGACATGCCTGAGTCTGTACATCATCACCAATTACAATATTTCCCACAGTTCGAAGAGCAGGGATAAGTATAGATGGGGATGGATGGATTCAGAAACAAAGAAATGTAGCATTGGATCTTTCAAATGCAATAACTAAAACAAAATCCTATATACAAGGTTAACAAAAATCTAGAAGCTCAAAAATATAGATATTTGAACTTACAGGAGAAGCTCAACAAGTCTTCGATAGACACCAGCCTCAGTAACAACTTGAATTTTATCATTTGTCCCATCAAAGAGATAAGACAGAACCCAACAAGCATCTGTTAAGACTTCTTCATCATTAGAATGAATAATTTGTTCAAGTGCAGGAAGAGCTGGCTTTGTTTGCAAGAAATTGTTCATAAATTTCATCCCTACAACACATTTTTATTTTGCAACCAAAAAAAAAAATTTCAATTGAGTAAATCATGTTACACAGATTTACATCATGTCTGTCAATTGGGTCTATCCCATATGGTTATGGGATTGTGCGTTATCCTGCCCACCCAGGTTCTACTCCTATAAGTGACATATAAGATTCTAGGGTTTACCGTAGGCACTATCCTCAAAATGAGGATAAGGACCCAGGTGATTTCAGCTAGCATTTTAACCTAGAAACTAAGATTAATGTGATGTCTATTATATACGACAAGGGTCCTAGAGGGTCATTAGTGCTACATTACAAATTCAGTGTATGATAAAGTATACTATTAGGACAAAATTAAGGATATGTTAGGGAAATATTGTAATAAGGTCATTATGATATAATAAGAAAATCTCCAACTTCTATATAAATATGTACACACCAAATGATTGAAATCAATGAATGCACGTCATTGACTCTTCCATCACATATCCACCCCACGAGTGTTAAATATTTCTAACATTAGTATTAGAGCAACCCCTCAATATAGAGACATCGAAGAATTGTGTTGAAACAAAGTTCAGCACAATGGTCTGAATTCTCGAGGTCGTTTTCGTTGTCAAAGTCCAATTTCCAGTCATATAAATTACTCGTTCCTTTGCTAATTTGTGGGCCACATTCTTTGTAAGTATTTTTCATATTTATGAAGTTTCCAGATCTGAAAGTATAATTTAT
This sequence comes from Pseudotsuga menziesii, assembly GCA_001517045.1. NCBI lineage: Eukaryota > Viridiplantae > Streptophyta > Pinopsida > Pinales > Pinaceae > Pseudotsuga > Pseudotsuga menziesii. Next base: position 127,072 of record LPNX010307841.1, on the reverse strand, counting down.
ATCAGATATACACTTGTTTTTTCACTAAGTTTGAATAGGAAAGGTTACATTCCTCATGTGGAGAGCAGTCATGCATTGTAGCAGTAGATCTCTTGAATTCTCTGTCCATCATTTCCAGGCATGTAAGTTTTTCTTTGAATAAAATGTGCAAATATGAATATTCTCTCTCAAGTTTGTTTTATGTGTAATTAGTTACTGTTTGGTGACAATCTTGTTTATGATGAATACCACACTTCCACTTGACCAAACATCAATAATAAGCTTAAGGTATAGAATAGTGTTTCCAATGAAATGTGGTATTTGGGGCAACTAGCTACAACAGAAACATCTGAACTAGTTATTATAAGTCCCCAACCAAACCCAATATCATAGGTATCCAAAATCGGATCTCAACTAAGAACATAACAAATAGTAGTAAATAACTAAAGTGTTGTTGATTCTAAGTTAGATTCACATATCTATAAGCCATAATTGTACAAGTACAAAGTATTTGATGAAATTTCATCATAATAGTGGTTTGGACAAGACTTGCAATCTACAACAGTTTTAAGGTGATCTACAAAATCCTTAGCCTAACTAAAGACTATTGGAAATATTTTAGTCCATATCAAATTTTGATATTTCATATTGTTTATTTGAGTTAAGCAACAACAAATTTTTTACATAATTTGACTATCTTGACTAGAATACCAGGGTTTCTTTATTTAAGAGTGAAATGACTATGAAAATCAAGTATGATCCAAAACATTCTCATTCTACTTCCTTGATAGGCTTGCAAAGCTTTTCTAACAATTGAATGAAAAGAAGACATAAGAGGCAATAACAAAGAAAGCAACTCTTATTTCTCATTTCAGAAAGCAGAGCCGAATTCATGGGTTTCCCCCAGTTTATTGAGACCATGAAAAATTGGATTTCTTTAAACAGGCTTACATTAGAGTGTGTCACGATGTTCAACAACCACTTCACGGGATGTGTCTCAAGTGTATTTAAACTCAAATTTCCCCTATAGGGTGCCTGCTTAACGAGTATGACAAAATGGAAATCTATTAGCTTCCTTGAATGTAAATTTAGAACACTAAAATACCAATAAGGAGGGCCCTAACTCGGTTTTCAATAGGAAACTTCACTCCTTTCTCAATAGAAGAATTTAGTTCTAGTTTCATTGCTTCCAAACATTGTTGCTCAAAATTAGATATGGAGCCCAAACCAAGAACCTCCTCAATGCCATTTTTACCCAGTCTCACCTACAACCATAGTTTATTGGTGCACTACATCAATATTCATTATCCTAGCCAAAAAGCAGAAATCAGTGGTTACAATATGAATTTGATATTCAATGATACATCACAAAGTAACCCACAAAATACTAAAACATCAAGTTAAAGTGCAATGTAACTAAAATTATGACTAGAATTCCAGTGGAAACCCGTCTATATAAATGAACATGATAAAAGACAGTTACTAAAATGATTTCACTGGTACATGGAGACTGAAGCTTAAAATGAACCAAATTTTTAAAAATGAATATTATTTCCTCACGTTGCAAGATCAAATGTTTCTACTAGTGTGGCAATATGTAGAGCACCCAGAATAAAACCATTTTTAGATAGTTAATCAATTTCTAATTCTAGAAAGTTTGCGAAAATGAACAAGAAATCATAAAAGAAAATATAATTTAAGAAAACTTTCCTAGGAAGCACTAAACGAAACTCAAAATGAAAAAGCCATAAAACATAGGAGGAAATAAATAATAAAAAAAAAGAGCATTTGACTAGATTGATAAAATCCATAGATTTTAACCCTGAACAAAAAATATTCTCTAAAATATAAAGAACTAATAATTATGTTAGAACCCCTCTGAGTTTTTTTGCTAATCCATAGGTATGAGTCAACAATATACCACGAACGCCAGTTGTACATATGTTGACTAGCAGAAAGATCGTAGGCAGTTTAGAATTGCAAAACATCAAATTTAAAGGTATAAGTAACATAGATGCATACATTAATCCGGTGAATTATTTGTCAGCATAAGTAAGATTCAAAAGTGTACTGGAAAACATAATATTGGCACCCTTCAACTGGTGTAGGTCTGAAATAATGACACCCTTCTTTGCCACTTCCTCGTTCAATACTTTAACTTTATCACCCTTTTTCCTCAACTCAACTTTAACTTTATTCAATTGATAATCTTTAATTCTCATCTTTTCCATAGTTTTAGGAAATTGATCAGTAGGATATATGGAGGATGAGGCTTGTAAAACTGTATATTTATCTAGCATGAGGTATTGATTATACTTTTTAAATTTATTAATCTATCTTTCAATTTCCACTACCTTCTCCTTATGAATTTGATTTTCAACAAATATCTTGTCTAACTTTGATTGTACAAATTCCAATTCTTCCATTTTCACATGATAAGTGATAGTTATGTTGATATTTTCCTTCAATGCCAAAATTTCGTTGTCCTTCTCTTTCAACATATTCTAATTAAGAACTAGATAATTTGTATCCATTGATAATTTATAGATTTTATACTCTAAATGAGTAATCTTCAGCTTTTTGGCCTTAGTGTATGAATACTCATTTTTATGCTCATAGTGTATTTCATAACGTCTCGATAGAAACCCTCTCCAGTTTTCCTATCCAATTCCATGATATCTTAAGGGTGAAAGACATATAGATTAAAGGTCACTTGAGTGGCCTTGTAATTGGAGGGTGCCCTCTTTCCACTAGATTCAATAGACTCTAAGCATACCATCTTAAGTCTCCACTATCTTAAATCATCTCTCTCTCTCTCTCTCTCTCTCTCTCTCTCTCTCTCTCTCTCTCTCTCTCTCTCTACATTATCTTCCCTAATATGAGTCCAAATTTGACTAGAGAGGTCTCTCTCTCTCTCTCTCTCTCTCTCTCTACATTATCTTCCCTAATCTGAGTCCAAATTTGACTAGAGAGGTCTGATTCATTACAAATTCTTCTTGTCGTGAGGACAAGGCCTGCTCTTATGTCCGTATTGTTGATGGGAAACTTTCAAGTATAACATGCGCCAATTAGGTGGGGGTAGGCTTATAATGAATAACAAGACTATATTATTGTTCTAACCTTGATATTTTAGACCGAGACCCCAAAATTTTAGATCCTCCCATTTATGTATCAATCGTCATCTTAGTTATTGACCTTTTTCCCAAGGCATCCATATTGTGAGTTATTGGAATGCCTTGATACACCATCTCCATATCCATATGTAATACTTTATTTACTTCCTCCCAAATATCCAAGTTGGATTTCTTATCGAGCTCAAAATGAAGTTGATCCTGATATCGGCCTGCTAACATCACATACTTTTTCTTCTTAGATATAACTCCTTTAGGATAATACTTTTAACTGAAACCAATTGGGAGGTTCAAACTAATGAGAAACTTTTCCACTATGGACTGTGCTAATTTTTATTTAACATTGAAAGGACTCACTTCTTGAGGTACTTCAAAATTTTAGTATTTTTATGCTTTACAAAATGTACAACATCAAAATTAAATATTTTTCATATGTACTCTAGCGAAAATAATCTCAGGTTTAATAAGAGGAGAAGATGATATGGTGGCAATTCATTTCCGTAAACACATATTTTTGTTTGGTCCTCATAGAAAAACCAATCACCAACTAGGGATTCAGTATTTAATTGTAACAAATGCTCACACTTGAGAAACATCCTAGGAGGAGGTTCATTAAACAGTAAGAGGTATATTTTGGACATTATAATGTTTGCAAACTATAAGAAACCTTAATGATTAGGCTGTGATATATACTTTTTTAGGTTGGTCTAATCAAATAAATCCCTGTTGCGCTATAGGACCATATACAAAATGTAATATTGGTATCTAAAAAATTTCTTTGAAGCAGAGTTTTTAAGCTATTCATGGATCATTTATATCAAGAAGGAAACAATGCCCAATTTTATAGGTGACTCTCAACTATATAGGTTTATCATCAAAAGGAAACCAATAATTACATCATCATCTACAAGGTCATATTTATATCCCAAAATTTTACATACCATGAAAATTCTTGCTTGACCTGGCTCAAGAAAGAATTTTATATTATAATACATATATGTTGCAAGTGGCTTAGCTCCATGTGGAAGCAATGTTCTGATTAAAACTTATTTTCTTTCAGGAGATAATTCTCTAATCCTTTCACATATGGATTCTTCATCGAAAATTATATGATCCACGTCCTTTTCAATTTCCATCACGTCTTGGAGGAATTCTTTATTTATTGGACCAATTTTAGTGCCTAGCCTTGAGAAGATAGATCTTCTTTCAGGAGTGTATAGTTCAATGCACCATTGCACAAACTATGGAAAAGGACTCACCTTGGGAAGGATAACTTTAGATAATATGTAATTACACAATTTCAGGATATCCTTCCCTTACTTATCTAGATATTCGACCTCTCCAGAAATCATGTGTAGGTTACCCATGGAGAGAACATTGTCATATATATCAAAATGACTATCTCCCATGTGCTCTTGATTGTTGGATGGTTTCCTTGCAGATGGTGAGGTTTCTACTTCAATAGGGTAAGCCACGATGCTTAAATTCTGGGCCTTTTGTGGATAGGAAACATAGTGAAAGGCCCTGGAGCACGTAGCAGTGAAGAATATAGGGTTTCAAAAAATCTTGTAGAAGGTGCTCAGAAGGATTTGAAAGTGATTGTTTATAGCATGGAGGTTTGAAAAATTGTGCATCCAATAGATGAGATATGTAATGTTTGATGATAGGATGATAAGAATACTACATGGGGTCATTTATTAGTGGGAATATTGTTATAAAATACGATGATAGCCATATATGTTGGATATTAGTGTGGTTGGTCCCCTTGCAAGCTACAGATAAAATATCTATCCCAATTATGAGAGACTAGCAGTATATTAAGATCACTTTTGAAACCTTAAAGAGCTCAATTACTGAAACATGGTTAAGTAGATTCAGTTTTAGGGCATAGGTGTTTGTCATAAAGTTTTTCCACCTTATAATACTTGAAGCTTCTGGATCCATTCATCTTGATTCTTCAATACTAAAGTCTTATACATGTGTTTCTACTTTAAAAATATGAGGGCCTAAATATCTATCACATCATGCTAGTACTTATCTGGTTGGTGCATGTGCATCAGTACATATAGGAAGTTTCAAGGTTAGGCTTGAGCAGTATTTGAAGACCTCTTTTGCGATACTGAAATGATCGACTACTAACATGTAGATAAGAGGATTCAGGTTCAGGATCATGATAGCATATTAACATATACATAGTTTTGTATGCATGAACTCATACAAGTCATTGATCTTGAATCAATTAATTTAAGGCGTATATATTATAGATTCTTTAGCATTACTCCCATCCCAAAACTTAAATACCATCATATTAAACACACAGTTGAATCACCTATTCCTATCCTGAAATTTGACCATCATCTGCACCATCAAAATCTATTGTTGGTGATTAAAATAACCATGATCTATATTATGCCAAGGAAATCAATGTCATGCTCTTTCCTTTTTACAAAATCTGCTATCATCGTCGAATTTCTCTAGTGCATAAAATGTAACCAACATTGGCTTCTATGGGGACAACGTCTTACTCTCGTAGAGGGTGAGAATTGTAGATATAGTTCGTTCAAGTCAGTTGGGTTATTGAGTCATTATGATTCTAGAAGTTCATAGATCTTATTTTTCATAGTGAGAAAAAATGATTAACTTAAAAAATACATGAGGTAAAACTTTAAGAAAAATGTTGTTACAGAGAAAACTTCCTATGGATTGGGGTACCACAACAAACAGAGTAAGTGCAGAAATAAATCCCTTCCCATATGCAAGATAAATAAAACATCTAACAATAAAGGATCTCGAAACATACCTTATTCCGGATGGTTATTGTAGATCCCCATTGAGATTTTCCAATCCCACTTGTGTTAACAATTTTCTCTCTCAACAATCAACAAACAAGACAAGCATGCTATATATTGGTGTTAGACCTACTCTAGCATATATAATCAATAATGTATAAGAAATTAAAATCATCCATGGATTCAATATTCATTTAAATGCACATCATTGGATAGGAAAAGATATTTCTATTAATATAAATCAAAGATTACAAGAATGACAACCTCTATCAACACGTCTACGAAACAGAGAAACTGAGTCCTCCACCTGGGCCTCCACCACCTCAATCCTCCATGTATCGATAGAAAGCTCACAATCAAAGGAAATATTGGGAAGAACACAAAGTGCTCCAAGGGACAAAGGGATGCAGAATCAAGTATAATCAAGCTTCGACAACAATGGACTATAGTTTTCTTGCTCTTCAATTCCTCTTCTTTCAATGTATCTAAAGGGTTCCTTATATAGTGCTTCAATGGGGTAATGGAAGGTCAAATCCAAGTGATATTAAGGAATATGGAAGGCCAAGAGACAAGTGACTCAAATCCACATCAAGAAAAACTCCAAAATATTTAACCTTTTGTACACATCCCGATGTACACGGGTTTAAGGGTTATATCTGCGTATATACATGAGATAGGGTTTAAAAGTCACATATGGAAAATAATGACTATTTTTAGGGATGATATTGGAAACATCAAAGGTACAAAAATGGTCCATGGGGTCCAAAGAGTCTGTAGAGGGACATGGAAGGCCATAAATGTGTGATCTACCATGTGTGGTAAAATCAGTTGTAATAGATGCCCCCTAATGTGTGAGGTCAGAGGGGTGATACGATGGCCGAAATAGATTATAAGTCCATCCCAAAAGTGGAGTGATGAATAACTAGGTGGAAGAACCAGCCATCCAACAATACAGTACAAATATCTCTGCATATGACTGCAAGTACATACAGTAGTCCCGGATACATAAGAGTACAATGGCCATGAATAGGCATGATACAAAATATGACATGTGTGGTCATCACCACGTACACTATATATAGATCAAAATCTCCATGATGAATATGTACAAAGGATCATGATATCCATGAAAGCTGAAGATATACAATGGATCAAGATCTCTATAATGGCTGAAGATATGAACACTAGCACGATCAAGGAGGTATCATATCAGACATTCCACCAATATGGAAAGTCTTCTAAACAATCCACTATGAGTACATGTCCTACTATGTGAATATAGGTGTTGATGTTGAACATAGTAGTCCATCGTTTGATTACCGGTCATTGATGTATACCATTAACAGACGCGATATCACCCACCGATAATGAAAATGGGAATCAGGGTACTAAAGTGCAAACTAACAAGTGTGAATAAAGGTGTTGAGGTAGAAAACTTGAAAGAATCCATCAATCAGGGGCCATTGATGTATTCCCAAAACTGTTGACGACAAGAGAACCTTCCACTGATGACTGCAAGTCTCAAGGCACTCAAAATGACTCTAGACTCCTATCCTAGAATAAATGATATGAATTCGATGGGATGAAATCTGCTGGAAGGAGGTTATTAAGGCATCCCCCATCATCCAACATGAGGTACTCAGCAGAGCTATATAATGTGGAAGAACTTGGTCATAATGTGGACGAACCAGGGCAAGTACCAGGAATGGCCGACATGCAAAGTCAAGAAAACTGAGGAATGGTCGACTCAAGCTTCAACTTCCTTCGAACAAGAGCATAAAGTAAAATGGTGATTGAATGTAGGTAGCATAGACTTAATATACAAAATTGGTACATCTCTAAGACACAGGAGGCATCAACAGAGGCCCCATAGGGACTAGAAGATTAACTACTCACTAGATATAAACTCAGAGAAATGAATACAACTCCTAAAGTCAAACTACTAACCGAACCAACGGATGTGATATACAATGCTCTGTTCAAAGGAGACACGACTCGACTGCTGCCAAACATAACATCTTTTCCTGTCCGGCTTTTTGGTTTTTTGGTTTTTTTGGACTTTTTCAAATATTTTGAAAAGTTTGAAAAAGAATAAAAGTTCTTTATAGTTACAAATATAGGATAAGACGAGTGTCAAGGGGAAAACAAGCTAGTTCCAAGTAGCGGAACATACCTATGCTCAATGCAAGGAAACATGTGTAGGATAATGACACTCAGGAGAAATTCCCCTCCTAGTAAAAATGGGGAATCAAGTTGCAAAATATATATAAAATGGCTCTTCTTTCCTAGACATGAGACAAGTTCGAGCTATATGGCTAATAATCAATGTCAAGGAAGCCAGCATAAGGCTCAGTAAGGAAAGAAAAACTCATGATAATGCAATTACATCTTGACATAAGGGAGTCCTGGGGAAAAGGCCAGCAAAAAGATCAAGAGGAGTATGAGGCTCTTGTGCAAAGTCATGGTGATACTATACAAAGGACTCCCACACCCTAAGGGAAAAATGTTGACATGGGAACCAAATTCAAAACAGGAGCTAACTAGAGTACCCATTAATAGGAAAGCTCTACCATTCACATAGTACTATTTCTAACAACAGCATGAAGGTTCCACGATACCATGGAATGGGTTTGTACCTAAGGTTAAGATGGAACGGTCATAAGGAAATGAATAAGTGCAAGCGGATGTGATATCCTAACCTATATGTCAATTCAAACATAATACCTATGATAGGAACAAATGAGTCAAAACCTCGAAGAGAGTGTACAAAAACTGGACTCTACATGACAACCATAGTAGTCCAACACAAACCAAAATAGTCAATAAATAATCCAAACTATAGTATATAGGGAGGAATGATCATGACAACTGCACCCAAAGGAAACAATGTGGTGAATGATGGGACATAAAAAGGAAATTAAGGTGTAGACCCAACGTTCATGCATCCACCACCACCTCTGTGAGGGTGACCACCAGTGTAAAGACCAAGAGAAGGGAGTCAATATCCTCCACAAATGGAGCAGAGGGAGGAATGTGACCACTCCCAAATCTATGGGCACGGTAAGGGACTATGATGCCCCCAAGTCTAACACCAGGGTCCGTATTAGGACCAAGGATGGGTGATAGGATACCAGGCATGCCAAAAATAAAAGGACCCAAACTCAAGAGAGCATAAATATACTCAAGTAACCAGGATCCAAAAGGAAAACTAACACATAAAGAGCACACTCCTAAGAAAATCTACAGCTAAAATACTATAAGTTTTAAACCTGTGCAGAGAAGCAAAGCATATAGATTCTTTTAAGAAAAATAGAGATCACAACACATCATTCACACATAAACACAGAGATTTACCCTAGAAACCCTTAACCGAGAAAACTAGAAAACCTTGTAGCCACACCTCCTATTTTCTCTTCATTACATTATGAGATCCTCACAATACAAAATATAGGTATTCTGCAACATCCAAATACCCTAATCCGTTGACTCGGATTAGAAAAAGACTCCAATCCCTTAACCAGGATTAAGCTACATATTTTTAGACAACTTCTAAAAATAGCCACAAGCAACTATAAATAGCCAAAAAATTTTGCTCGCTGCGCTCGCATCAGAAATAGGGCCTATGACCTATTTCCCTCAAAGGTGCCTTTAGGATTGCTGAGCTGCAGCACTGACATGCGCACCTCCCCTCCATACCCACATGCAAAGAATAAAACATATACCCAACAAATACAAGCAAACCAAGGGGAGGATATGTGAGCTCCTGAATGAAGCAGGTATTTCTCGCTTAAGAGAGTCTCGAAACTCCCATACACTACAAGCAGAGGTACATACCAATTATAGTGGCCCTCAGCTTCAATGCATAAAGTGACTGTGCTGTCCAACCTCTAACTAGCCAGGACACTCACATAATAACCTCTGCAAGTACCCCATGTGATACCTAGGTAAGGAAACTAAGGTCACCTCAATATAACCAATGCTCAAGCGAACAGTTGCAGGCGGGATCGACTGTATGGGTAGGGTAGCAAATCCCAAAACTCTCAAAAGATCCCCCAGATACGAATACAATCCTACAAATATATTTGGTTCTACTCAGTTATAACCAGGGGTCATCCCAATCATAATCGCTCACACTACCTTGTGCTTAACTCCCTTGTAAGAGGAGGATCTTGAGAAACACTAATTATATAAAGGATTTCACACTTTTTCCTGGACAAACACATAAATGTTTCATTTAGTGGTCTTGGAGAATTTACTCACAATGAACTATTCCAAGACCCTAAAACCTAGTCTTGTTGGTGTACCCTATCAAATAAAAGAGTGTAATTCATTTTATTATGCATTGATTTTAATTGGCTTATTACTCAAAGGGAAATGGTCATGCAACTAATGAAGTTTATGACTTAGCAGTGAAGTAAATATGCACACCATAACAAACAATGCTAAGTGCAATATTTGTCAAATGAAAAATAGGGTATGACACTACATGAGATGCATGAATATATATTCCTTTCTGAATGCCAATGCAATCCTTCCTATATGAAATCCTAAATAAAACTCCCATCCAAGCAATCCAATGCAAGTAGCTCCTCAAAATCCATATGCAAAAAATTAAACTACCTTGTATTTTTCAATATAAAAGAATGAAAAATGCAATAAAAGTCATGTAAAACTCTCAGTCTCTGGAGCAAGTATAAAACACAAGCCCGACAAGGCACCGAGACAAAAATAATAATGCACTAATGGAAAAACAAAAAGGATAAATGACTAAAACTACTTTCAAATAAGAATCAATGAAAAAGCGGTCTCTGGTCACAAAAGAAGCATCCAACAGACAACATCAAACCCAAGGAAGACCCAACCACACTCACAACCCACCCAACAACTTCCCACAACATCAAACTCACCAAAAGGGAGGATGTACACGACTGTTTAAAGAACAACTGCATATATACATGACTTTTGGCCAAAAAGCTACATGTATATGCAGATTTTGGCCAAAAACCTGCATGTATACGTGACTTTTGGTCAAAACTCTGCATATGTACATGACTTTTGGCCAAAAACCTGCGTATACAGAGAAGAGAGTGGTAAAAATCAGGCCAAGTTTCAAACCAATAAAGGGGAGTGTCAATTGATGAACATACTATAAAATGCAACAAAGAAATAAGGAGAAAAAAAGAGCAATTCAAGAATATCAAGCACATTGTGCTCCCAAACCCTAAAGAAAAACAAGGAACCTCCCCAGTATGGTCTCCAATTCTGTTACAGACAAAATTTCCTATCGCTTGGGGTACCACAATAGATAGAGTAACCACAGAAATCAATCCCTTCCCATATGCAAGAGAAATAAAACATCTAACACTAAAGGATCTCGAAACATACCTAATTCTAGATGGTTGATGTAGATCCCTATTGAGCTTTTCCAATCCTGCTTGTGTTAACAATTTTCTCTCTTAACAATCAACAAACAAGACAAGCATGCTATATATTGGTGTTAGACCTACTTTGGCATATATAATCAATAATGTAGAAGCAGTTAAAAGCATCCATGGATTCAATATTCATTTAAATGCACATCATTGGACATGAAAAGATATTTCTATTAATATAAATCAAAGATTACAAGAATGACAACCTCTTTCGGCACGTCTGCGAAATGGAGAAACTGAGTCCTCCACCTGGGCCTCCACCACCTCAATCCTCCATCTCTCAATAGCAAGCTCACAAGCAAAGGAAAGATTGGGAAGAACACAAAGTGCTCCAAGGGATAAAGGGATGCAGACTCAAGTATAATCAAGCTTTGGAAACAATGGACTATAGTTTTCTTGCTCTTCAATTCCTCTTCTTTCAATGCATCCAAAGGGTTCCTTATATAGTGCTTCAATGGGATAATGGAAGGTCAAATCCGAGCGATCTCGAGGCATATGGAAGGCCAAGAGACAAGTGACTCAGATCCACATTAAGGAAAAATCCAAAATATTTGGCCTTTTGCACACATCTCAATGTACACGGGTTTAAGGGTTATATCCGCATAAATACGTGAGAAAGGGTTTAAAAGTCGCGTATGGCAAATAATGAGTGTTTTTACGGATGATCTTGGAAACATCAAAGGTACAAAAATGGTCCATGGGGTCCAAAGAGTCTGTAGAGGGACAGGGAAGGCCATAAATGTGTGATCTACCATGTGTGGCAAAATTAGTTGTAACAAATGCTAAAATAAATATTATTTTACATAATGGTACAATTTCTCATGAAAGGGAATTCATTAATGAAAGAAGAATTTGGGAAACCTATCATTAATAGGATTTCCCAAAAAAATCACCATCAACTACCATGAATTCGGGGAAGTATTTAAAGTTGTCAATTTTATCCCATAGGTCAGCACATATTCTAACTAGACTGGATAAAACCAATAAGGACAAAATAGGCTTATATTCTATTTATCTGAAGCTCTAGGACTAGGTAAATGAGGCCACCGAGAAAGATAGGCATGCAAGGTGAACATGAATGGGTGCGGGTAACACCCTAATCTCCAAACTCTTTTTAATTTTCGTGGATCACTGGAAGAAAAATGGAGCTTGGACAAGATAGCTAAATAGCCAGAAAATGGTATAATTTATAGAATAAAAATGGAGCCCTAGACAATATAAGAAGAAATTGCAAGCAATTGAAATGAAATCCACAAATGAGGGTGTATCCGGTAAATCCCTAGAATTTTTATTTTTGTTGAAATATAATTTTCAAAACCCTCTAAGTTTGAAGGAATAGAAGTAGCGATTATCCACTCATACAAATATTTGACCATAAGATTACAACATAAACCTCAAATGACTAGCAAGATGAAACTATAACATAAAACCTTAAATCTAGAAAAAAATTAGACATACATTACTTGCAACCACTTAAACAAAAGGTTGCACAGTCCTAACACAAATAGTAGGACAACCATTCTAAACAAAACTAATACATTTAGTACCTCGATCAATGGATTCCTATGCAGTTGTTCCTCCTTCACAAATGAACCCCACCAAACCCATGAACCAAGTCGACAACAAGAAAGCAGCAAGAAAATGCAAATAACAGCAACAACATACATCGCATACAATCAAATAAGGGCAAACATCGCATACATCAAATAAAGGAAAAAAAACGGGGATGAAAAATAGATTGACGTACCTTAGCGATCCATGCCAGAAATCCCTTGACCTTGGCGAACACAAGATATTGGAACCTCCATTGTCTGTAGGAAGATGTTTTGCCTCCTTGTCTTTTAGTCAGTTCCATGTCGTAAAACTCTTATGGAAATGACAAATACTGTATGGAATACCCTCCCAATCCTCAACAAGAATTATAACCTCAAAAAGAATTATACCTTCCCAGTCCTCCTCTTCAACAATTTCTGTAACACCATTAATTTTCCACTACCCCTGTTGCCACAATAGTGTAAATGCCTCATAACAATAAGGTACCTATTAAATTATCAATTAATATTTTACATAGGTAATATTTTCATGGCTCATTGGAAAATGGAGGAATGGGTTCACAATGGAATCTGCTGGCTGCAGGTTTTGAGGAATGGGATCAGGATGGAGGAATGGAGGAATGGGAAATATTTTTGTGGCTCACGATGGAGGAATGGGCTCATGATGGGGCAAGAATTACATCACATGGGAATGGGCTCACCAATCCCCATTTCCTTCCACCACAAATTCGACATGTTTTTTCAACCATTGTACCTATATTCCTTTCGTTTATTTACACACATTACAATAAAAAACAACAAATAAGTTAACCATGAACATGCACAAGCCCTAGACATAAAAGGTAAATGAATTACATGAGCTAGTGAAGGATGTAAATGAAGTGGAGTAAAAAAGGTGGATCAGAAAAGAAACTTATGGAAATTACTTAGGTGAACTTTGAAGAAGTGGCAAGCCCCCCTTTTTTTTAAATCCCTTAATTTTTTACTAAGAAAGGCATAGGATGAGTGATTTCCTTGTCATGGATCGACTATGAAAAATGACTATAATGTATAATGAAAAATGAAGAAATTGAAGATTTTGGATTTATGTGCCTTTTTAGATATTCAGACTCAGTATTTTCTAAAATATTATTTCCCTTATGACATTCATATATGTATGTATGTACTTTTAAAGAAGCGAGGACATTGGACGTTGTGATCATGATCAGACATAACACTATTTTGGTGACAATATGACTAGTGAACACATCCACCAACATCTAAATCTATAGGGACCTCACTGCATGTCTTGACTAGAGACGCCTAGGTAGAAGGGGCTCTCCGAATCGATATGAAATGTTAAAGGGCCTTTAATGTTGATATAAGCCATAGCTTGCTAGGACATCGTCATGGTAGCTAACTTGGTGTCAATTTGATGATGATGACGGTGACGATGATGATGGTGATGACGATGGTGATGGTGATGATGATGATGATGATGATGTTGAAGATGTTGATGAGGAAGAGGATCATGACGAAAACAACAACAATGATGATGATGACGATGATGGTGATGATGATGATGATGATGACGACGACGATGATGATGATGATGATGGTAATGATGACGATGATGATAAATATGAAGATGATGATGATGATGATGAAGATGGTGATGACGATGATGATCATGATGAATATGATGATCATGATGATGATCATGATCATGATCAATATGATGATCATGATGAAGATGATGATCCTAAAAATGGCGACGATATTGATGATGATGATGAAGACAATGATGATGAAGATGAAGATGATGATGATGATGATGAGGATGAGGATGAGGATGAGGATGCTGATGATGATGATGATGTTGACGATGATGAATATGATGATGATAATGGTGATGACGATGACAATGATTATGATGATGATGGTGGTGGTGTTGATGATCATGATGAAATATGAATTTATCATATCATTTCTAGAAAATATTTGGGTCATTGAGCCTGAAATTGTTCTCAAGTTCACAAATCGTGTCGACAGTAATATTATGATGATGGTGATGATGATGATGAGCTTGGATGATGGTGATGATGATGAGGATGATGGTGATGATGATGAACACGATGATGATAATGATGATGATTATGATGATGATTATGATGGCAATGATAATGATGATGATGCTAATGATGATGATGGTGATGATGATATCGATGATGATGATGATGATGGTAATGATGGTGATGATAAATCTTTCTTCAATTGGAAAAATGTCCACATGTACTAGTGTTTATGAATATTTCTTCATTTATTTTCATATAATTAGATTATTAATCTACCTCATGTATTTTGTAAGATTTATGAAACTACCTCATGTATTTACATCATCTACCTCATGTATTCTGTAAACTTTATGAAAATCTCATTCAACTTTGCCTTGGTCATTTATTAGGATTTTCTCCTTGACATTTTTTTTTTGAAACTATATAACAAAATGAAATTTGATTGAAGCTCTAATACCAACATGTAGTGTTTCTAAATACAAATTGAAACTATCACTATAACTATTGATGTAACATAAACAAAGAAATAAAGAGTAGCTGAAATAAAGAGACAAAAGTATAGAAAATAGTGGGGAACATCTACACAACCTACAAGGGTGAATTAAAACCTACAAAATTCCATTATGTTGGAGGATACCTTCCTAAAAATATTTTTTGTTTGTAGTGAATACAAAACAAAAAATAATACAAAACAACTTAAAGTTTTTATCACTAATAAAAGTTACATCATCCTTGTTACATGATAGTTTCATTTTAGAAACATTGAAATATGATATTATAAAGACATAAGACTTAGGTGGTCATATCCTGTTCAAGCTCATAAAATTTTTATCATCTATTAGTTGCTTTGGCATGCAAGAATCATACACATAGCTTGAATAGGATGTGAGCACCAACAATGAATTAATTGAAGAGATTGTGGTATCATTGTTGTTAATAGTTTGTTTGGGCCACAATGTGCATCATGTATCAATAAGAAAGAGATAGGATATAATTGATACTAGCCCTACACTAGTTTCTATACTCTTTTAAATAGTTCCCTAGTTGACTCAAGGTTGTGAAATAATTTGAGGTGATAAACCAGTCAATTCAATATAATGATATGTGATATCGATACATGTTTGTACAATGTGAACTAGAATTCAACCATTGACATTGTTGTTTCCCTTTCCAATTGCTTGAACCTCCAATTGGGTTAAGGATAGACTCCCACACAAATAAAATAGGGTAATAGCTCTAGAAATGGTTTAATTCAATGTATTCCTTAGAACTCTCATGGTCTATGTAAAATGAACCAAGATGTCAAAGATAAATAGTTCCAAGTCAAAATGGTCATTTAAGATGTCAAAATGTATTGTTTGGTTGTATAAAGGGATATTGGATATGACATAGTTAACCACACTAATGCTAATCACATGAATACAAGTCATTTAGATAGAATTTGGCCATTACATAAGACCATTGAAAATTATTAGATCTTGATCACTCAAGAGATTGATTAGCTCAAAACCAAACAAAATTTTCCCCAAATATTCAGAACTTCTTTAGCATATGTTGGCTAAAGCAAGGTATTCATCTAAGTATATTATAGGATCATAATTTTAATCATTTATAGCTCATAAACATTTAAACCCTTAACACATATGACTCTTGACACAAATAATCTCTAACCCCTATTTGTCACAACTCGTTTACCTCTACAATCACCCACCGTTTAATAACCATTAATATGACTGTTATAGTAGATTTTACCACACATGGTGAATCACACTTGTGTGGCCATCCCCTGTACCTATGTAGGCTCCTTAGACCCCTTGGACCATTTTTTTCATTTGATGTTTCCTAGACCATCCCTAAAACCATGTGAAAATTGCTATACACGACTTTTAAACCCTTTATCGTGTATATATGCATGTTTGACCTCTAAAACCGTGTACATCGGGATGTGTACAAAAATCCAAATCATTTTGGAGTTTTCCTTGACATGGATCCGACTCACTTGTCTCCTGGCCTTCCATATGCCTTGAGATCACTTGGATTCGACCTTTCATTACCCCATTGAAAAGCTATATAAGGAACCCTTTGGATACATTGAAGGCATAAGAGAATTGAGAGCAAAGAAACTATAGTCTATTGTTGCTAGAACTTGTGCTTGAGTCTGCATCCCTTTGTCCCTTGGAGAAATTTAGTGTTCTTCCAAAGATTTCCTTTTGCTTGTGAGCTTGCTATCGAGAGATGGAGGATTGAGGTGGTGGAGGACCAAGTGGGGGATTCAGTTTCTCCGATTCGCAGACGTGCCGACAGAGGTTGTATTAGTTGTAATATCTGATTTTATATTAATAGAAATATCTTTTCCTATCCAATAATGTATGTTTGAATGAATATTTTATCCATGGATAATTTCAAATGCTTATACGTTGTTGATTATATATGCTAGAGTAGATCTAACACCAATATATATAGTATGCTTATCTTGTTTACTTATTGTTGAGGAAGTGATTCATCAATTCAAGATGAAGTTGGAAAGCTCAATGGGGATCTACTTCAACCATCTGGAATAAGGTACGAGTTTTGATCCTTTAGTGTTAGATATTTGATTTCTCTTGCATATTGGAAAGGATTGATTTCTGGACTTAAGCTGTCTATTGTGGTACCCCAAGCCATAGGAATTTCTCTCCATAACAGAATTGGTGACTCCATTGGGGAGTTCCTAGTAGTTGTCCTTTGGGGGTTTTCTATCGGCATTCAATGACTTTGGATTGCTCTTTTTTCTCTGTTTCTGTGTCGGGTCTGGGGGAATGTTATCTTGGTAGTGTCTGATTGGTGTGAAGTTTGCTTAGCTTGTCTATTTGCGTTTATTTTTATGCACTTTTCTTCCTGTACATGAGTTTTGAACTCACAGTCGCGTATATACGCAGTTTTGACTGTTATATCCGCGTACACACGCAGGTTTACCACGAACAGTTGCATATGCCCTTATTTTGGCCTTCTTGAGGAAGATTGATTTTTTTTGGGTGAATTTTGATGATTGCTGAGTCTCCTTTGATACTGCTAGAGTCTGTATACACCTCTATTTCTGACCAGAGATTTTTTTTTAGGGTAAAATTTCTTTTTTGAAGAATGTTCTTGTCATTGCATTTTTTATTTTTTGTTTTGGGATTAGTGCATTAGATTTATTTTACCTTAGTACTTTGCTTGAGTGCTGCTTGATTGTGCTTGCAGAGTCTGGGGGTTGTAGAATCATTATTTTGCTTTAGTACCTCATTTTTATTTCAAAAAATCCAAAAATATTTGATTATCATTATGCATTGCATCTTGCATTTTGCATAGTACTTGCACTAGATTTGCTTTGAAGTATTAGTCAGGATTTCATATAGGAAAGCCTTCATTTATCATTTAAAGAAAAATTTGTGTTTCACATAGTAGCATACCCTATTTTTCATGGACACAATGCATTTGCATTGATTGTTAGGTGTGCATTTTGCTTCATGTTGTGTCATAACACCATTGGTTGCATGGTCATCTAGCTTTTTTGAGTAATAAATCCAATTAAAATCAACGCTTAATTAAGATGAACTACACTATTTTATTTGATAGGGTTCACCAACAAGATTAGGTTTTAGGGTCTTGGAATAGTTCATTGTGAGTAAATTCTCCAAGACCACTAAACAACAACATGTATGTGTCTGTCCAAGTGAGAGTGTGAAATTCCTTGGTATGTTTCTTAGGATCCTCCTCTCAAAAGGGAGTTAAGCACGAGGTAGTGTGAGCGGTTATTGATTGGGATGACCCCTAGTCATAACTGAGTAGCACCGGGGACATTTCCAAGATTGTATTCATATCTGGGGGATCTTTCGAGAGTTTCGGGCTTTGCTACCCTACCCATACGGTAAATCCCACTTGCGACTATCCACCTGAGCATTGACTATATTAAGGTCACCTTAGTTGCCTTACCTAGGATATCGAGGGGGTACTTTGCAGGGGTTATTCTGCGGGTGTCCCGGCCATGTTGGGGTCGGACAGCACAGTCGCTTTACGCGTTGAAGCTGAGGGCCACAATAATTGGTTACGTACCTCTGTTTGTTGTGTATGGGAGTCTCAAGCCTCTCCTAGGTGAGACATACCTACTTCATTTGGGAGATCATTTATCCTACCCTTAATTGCTTTTGTTTGGCTTTAGATTTTATTGGTGTATGCTCTGTGCACGTTAGCTTGCCTAGGGTTTGCGTAATTACAGAGTCTTTTACATTTTTTGAGTCATTGTGGATTTGGGTGTGGCTCCTTGCCATTCTCGTCGGTTAGCAAGACTTCTGACTTATACATCTCCTCCTCCTTTGGGAGAGAGAAACGGATGATTTAGGTAGACTACTTCGTACATTGATTCACACACGATGGGAGACCATGAAGAAGGTACTCCTGAGCCACCCTCTCCCATTCAAATGGAAGATGGGGAGTTTACTTCTACCTATGATCCTTCACCTGATATGACTGATTTAGGTTCTGTAATTTCTAAGATGGTACTTTTCATGATAGACCTACTTACTCTAGTGTTGATCCCCCGTTGACGCATCACCGGTATGGCATGCCGAAAGACGAGACTTATTATGAGCCCACGAGCACTAGTTATGGTAGTTATGGTATGTCCGGTATGCCCACACATGATTTGGCATTTAATGTCAAGTCAAATTTTGAGCCTAACACTCCGCTTGGGGGCACTCCTATTCCTTACCATGCGGAGAGGTTTGGGAGCACAAGTCACATTGCACCTTCCATCTCGGTGGTGGAAGCTACATCACATATTCCTGCTAGGCCTAGTGTTAGTGATCCTATTAGGATACCAGATCCAAGAGGAGTGACTATAGGGAACACCACATACATAGTTTCATAGATCCCTTCATCCTTGGTTCCTTGTTCTTCGAATGTTGTTCCTGCACCTCATTCACATGGTCCTTCGGGCCGGAATGTTGCTACGGTTCATGTCCGTACTGCTATTACTCGACCAGTTGTGTCTTAGGTTCAAGTACCACCCGTTTTTTTGGGAGGTCGTGTTCATACTTCTAGAAGTCATGTTACTACTTCCAGAGCATATATTCCTACTTCCAGAGTGTATATTTGTACTTTCAGAGCGTATATTCCTACTTATCGAGTGTCTCATGGGACATCTCATGGGATGACTTACAGACCTTATTATGGGATGCAGTATGGATAAGGTTATTCACCTTATGGGTACGGGTATCAACAACCCACTTACTCTCATAATTATGGATTTGTAGCTCCACATAGCCAAGGTACACCACATTATGGTGCTTCCATGCCACCCTACATGGGTCAAACGGGAGGAGGGTACTATGGTCAAGGCCATGGTGGTTATGGTAATCAGACCTATGTGAATCAAAACTATTAGGGAGCTGTGCACCAACCTGCTCATCCTAGGCTCCCTTTCCTTGTAAAGCTCAATATTCCTAACTTGTCAATATTGACGAATGATCCTGTATCTCATGACCCAACTTGGTCGGCTGTCCCTACTAAGATTCCCTCGGACATACCCAAATTCAAGGGAAAAATTGGAGAGGATCCGAGTGAACATGTTACAACATTTCACCTATGGTTCTCTTCAAATTCCTTACATGAAGATTCAATCTATTTAAGGTTGTTTCAATGCACCCTTACAGGGCCTGCTGCAAAATGGTATATAGAGTTACCTTGGGGGGCATTCGCTTTGTTCGATGACCTAGCGATGACTTTTCTTAACCACTTCTAGCTACCAGCGCGTTATGACGTTGGTACATAACTCTTGTCGACATTTCGGTAGGATAAAGCCACGCATATATCGGACCATATACAAGAGTGGCATAGATGGAAGAGGTTGATTAAAGCCTTTATACCGCTGGAATTCCTCCTTGAATGGTTCCTTAAGTCGTTATTTCCTTATATAGCGAAGGATGTTTCTACATCTGGAGTGAAAAATGAGGAACAAGCCATTTTTAGGGCGCAGGAACTGGATTTGATTTATGCTCAATCCAGTTTGTTATATGAGATCATTCCCAATGCTCCGCATTCTAGTTTCGACCCCAAAGTTAAACCTATACCACATGCCGTTGGAATTGTTGGTTATGCGAGTGCTAAACCTGCAAATTTGGTTGTGAAATAGGTCAGTCAATTGTCAATAAACCAATATGCTTCGGGACAAACCACGGCTTCATCTCAACCCACCCAAATGGAGAGTGTGCTTTCGGTGCAATCGTCAGACCAGAAGGGTAACCAACAACCCGAAAGGAATAAAAAGAAGGGTAAGAACAATCATAAGGGTGGGAATAGGAATGAAAATGCTAATACTAATGACAAGAATGCCCAAAATGTTGGGGGGAACAAGCAATATAAACGTAAGGTTAAGTTTCCTTGCAAGTTGTGTAAGGATGATCACCTCACTTACTTGTGCCCTCGTATCGATGAAGCCTCGAGATTCTTAGCACAGGGCCCAGCTGTGCTGACCAACCCTTTACCTCACAATCAAAACATGAACTCGAGGACCCATGATAAGTATAGTGGTGATCAAGATCCATTGAAGGGTAGTGGTCATGGTTGCATTAAAATGGTGCGTGCTATGAAGGTTGTGACCCATGCGAAGGACTATGGTTCATCACAACCCAACCCAGGAAAGGAACCTGATCCACCAGGGACTCCTTTGCATATTGAAAAACCTGTGGATAAACCTGAAGTTGCATATCGCATTCCTAAGGGATTCCTTAAGTGTTCGGGGCACAATCCTAATGCCCGAGCCACCCAGAACTATTATGTTGTCGAGGATTTGGGCCACACTCCTTGTGCAATGTCTACACTAGAAGTACTTCAGAGTTGTCCTTCACAAAGGAAGGCTTTGGTTTCTGCCCTTGGTGTGAATGATGATAATTCTTCCTCTGTGATTAAATTTGAAACCACAGGACTTCAGCCTCACTTGCCTTACTATGTGTCTCTTTTGATTCATGTAGAATGTCTTAACATGACCGTCAAGTGCACTGTGATTGAAGAAGGCGCTGTTGCTTCTGTGATTTATTTATCATGTTGGAAGGGTTTAGGTTCCCCTGAGTTTTCTAAATTTGGTACCATGTTGACTGCATTTGATGGGAAATCGTTTAGGCCGCATGGGATCCTTCCTTCCCTTAAGGTCCATTTGGGAGGGAAGACCGTTGTGATAGAGGTTGAGGTGGTTGATGTGCCCCTTAACTATAATCTCTTGTTGGGTAGGAATTGGATGTATAGTATGCAAGCCATAGCTTCTTCACTATTTCATGTTGTATGCTTTCCATTTAATGGGAAGATAGTAACGATTGATCAAACGTCATTCAACAATCCATCGATTACTTCATCTTTGGGAGCTTCGATCCCGATTGTAGAGCAAAAAATGTCGGCAACTGGGAGTGTGGGTGTGGGCATGTATCCATCCCTTATGGGAAGCTTTAGTTGTCCTGCACCTGTCCTTATGATAGGGTCTAGTTTCGGTGAGGCTTCGACATCTGTGAGATTAGTGTCTTTTCACATGAATCATATGGAAGATCCTTGAATTCTTCCTACACCGAATACTTCGAGTGAGCCCATCGTGACAGACGTGTCATTGCCTACAACTATGGTAGCTTATCAAGCTAATATTGGGTGTGTTGCAGAGCCTAGTCCTTCCTCTTCATGGATGGAGGAGGAGGACCCATATGTGTTTCCTGCATGGGAAATTCAGTCTTCTCATGCACATGACTGCCTTGATAGTTTTTTTCCTTTAGACGAAGTTATTATTGATGCCATGTTAGGGGTTGAGCCACCTTGGGAAGAGTTGCATCATAGATCTTATTTTCTTCCTGAACTTGACTGCTTGGAGCATGAGGACTTTAGGGAGGTTCTTAGTGAGAGAATTGGTAGTCCCATGGTTCCATTAAGCTCTCTTGGTCTGATGGCTAATGAGAACATGGTGAATATATATCCTACCATTCCTATCAATATCTCTTGTGATCCTGGCAGGATTGAGAATGTCTATATTGGGGCAGAATGTTCCCATGTTGAGATTCAAGAATACACCGAGCTATTTAAAGAATTTTGTGATATCTTTGCTTGTTCTTATGATGAAATGCCAGGTATCAACCCTCACATTGTTGAACATGAGATTAAAAATTATCCCAATGTTAAGCCTATTTGGCAATGCTTGCATGTAGTGAATCCTAGGAAAGCACCCGTGATTAAGGCAGATATAGAGAAACTGTTGAAAGCTAGTTTTATCTATCCCATTCTGGTTGATAAGAAGCAGGGAACAATCCGCATATGTACTGATTTCCATGACTTGAAGCATGCCTGCGCTAAATATAATTTACCCACACCATTTATAGATCAAATCTTGGATGAGTGCGTAGGTAGAGAGGTATTTTATTTTTTGGACATCTTTTCCGAATACAATCAGATACAAATTAAACCTGAGGACCAACATAAGACCGCATTTATTTGTCCTTAGGGAACCTTTGCATATCGAAAAATGCCTTTTGGCCTTAAGAACGCTAGAGCTACTTTTCAGCGGGCTATGACATTGATCTTCCATGATCTCAAATCGATTATCAAAGTATTTTTGGATGACCTTGCTACTCATTCTCATATGAGAATGCATCATTCCTATCATTTGAGATTAGTATTCGAAAGGTGCCACCATTATTTGGTCAGGTTAAACCCTCACAAGTGCATTTTTTGCATGAAGTCTGGTCGCTTATTAGGATTCACTGTTTCCAAAGAGGGTATAAGAGTCGACCCTTTGAAGGTTGATGAAATACCTCAGTTGTCTCCCCCCAAAAACATTAGACATCTTCAATGTTTGCAAGGCATGGAAAACTTCTTACGGAAATTGGTTATTAACTTTGCTAATTTGACTAGAGGCTTTATGCATCTATTGAAAAAGGACACCACCTTTTGTTGGGATGTGTGATCCCAAGAGTCCTTTGATGTGCTTAAGTGAGCCCTAGCATCGGCCCCAGTGATTAGTCCCCCAGACTATAGCCGTGATTTTCTACTTTATGTGGTCGTGTCCATGGAGACGATTGGTATGGTTTTGGTTCAAGAGGATGAGGAGCTCTAAGAGCATGTCATATACTATCTGAGCCTAAATCTTATTGACATGGAGATCCATTATTCCCATGTTGAGAAGCTTTCGTTAGCTACCGTACATGTGGTTCAATGGTTGAGACATTATATTCTCCTTCGCCAGACCTTGGTTGTATCCCATGTCAATCCATTTCAATTTGTCCTCACTCAAAGGATGATTGGAGGAAAATATAATAAATGGATTGTCATCTTGCAAGAATTCGACCTTGAGTTTGTTTCGACAAAATTGAAGAAATCATTAATTTTTGCGGAGCTTATATCGAATTTCCCAAGCGAAGCCGAGGAGATGGTTTGTGAAGATACGTTTATCGATGAGCACATCTTCTTAATCTCAACTTTCAACCCATGGTATGGGGATATTATTATATATTTACAAACATTGAAGGTCCCTACTCACCTCTCATGGGATGAACGATGACGATTACGTCACGTATCCAAGAATTACCTCATAGTGGATAACACTTTGTACCGCCGTGGGGTAGATTCCATTTTACGTCATTGTTTAACTCATGAGGAGGCTGAGATTGTGCTGACTGATTTCCATGGAGGGGCGTGTTGTGGTCATTTATCTAGGATTTATACAGCCCAAAAAATCTTGAGAGTGGGTTATTTATGGTTGTCAATCTTTAAATATTGTGTAGATGCGGTCAAGAAGTGCCACCCTTTCCAGGTGTTCACACCAAATATGTGCTCGCGACCTACCCCATTACATCCCATCATCACCGTCGGTCCCTTCACTAAGTGGGGGCTTGATTTTATGGATTGCAACCCGGCTTTAGCTGGGGGGAATCATCATATCGTAGTGGCTGTTTACTACTTCACGAAATGGGCTGAGGCTATGCCTACAATTAAATCCGATGATGAGACAGCTGTGTACTTCGTATTCAACCAGATTATTACTCGGTTCGGTATTTCAAAGGAACTTGTCACTGACCATGGCTCGCACTTTCAGAATCGTATGATGGAAGAGTTGGAATTGAAGTTAGGATATAATCAGGAGCAATCCTCCTCTTATTACCCTCAAGTAAATGGACAGGTAGAAGCAGTGAACAAATCACTCAAATCCATTCTCCAACAAACCATCGCACAAAGCAAGACTAATTGGCACATTATGTTATATCCTGCTTTGTGGGCTTATAGAACCATTATTAAGACTGCCATGGGTTTTTCTCCATATCAGCTTGTACATGGAGTGGAGTCGGTATTTCCAGTTGAGTGTGAGATTCCCTCTTTGAAGCTAGCCATAGAGCTCTTACCAGACACTTCCCTATTGGAGGAGCATTTGGTCCACCTAGAGCAACTTGATGAGCAGCGTTGAGATGCCTTGGTGGCTCTAGAAGTGAATAAGTTTCACGTTAAGGTCCAGTACGATAAGTATGTCCATCCAAGGAGGTTTAGTGAGGGAGACTTGGTCCTTTTGTGGGATCAACTGAAAGAACCCTTGGGGGTGTTGGCTACTATGGGCAGACCCGGGTTTACTATATCCAACCAACAACACCCCTAGATCACTGACCCTTTCGGTGACATACCGCAAGGCGGCCTGAAGTCTCACCCGAAGTGACTCTAATGGGTTGCCCAAGGACTCAAGTGTCTTGGACCGGGTTCTATGGCAATCCCACTAAGGCTCGCAGCTCTCCTAGCTGCGGTCTCTCCTCTGTGCGTCGCGCAACCTCTTGCTCGCATCGTACGATCTCCTCTCTCACAACTCTTCTAGCCGCAAGATATTCCTTTATACCGCCGCGCGATCCTTCCCTGTGGCAAGCACTTTCTTAGGTCTGTGATATCTCCTACCTTATCGCATCGCCGCGCATGGTGCGACATGCACTTCCCGCCCAACGCCAAGTCCTTCACCTATGGTATCGCACACCACAGCTCCTCTGCCGGTGCGGTATCACCTCTCTATGATATCCTACCTCCGCGGTTTAGCGCACTTAGCGTTGCTTGTGTCGATGTGCAAGACTTAACATACAAGGCTATTCAATACTACAATAGAGATTGTTTTACATAAAGAATGAATGAACCATAAACAGCGTACCAAAGATGTTAACCTATTTTTACCCTTCTATATTACTGTGGACTGATTAACACATTCATTCATTGAACTGTAAACAAAGTCATAAACTGACTGAGAATTTCATAAAGAAACATAATACATAAACCAATCGCATAACACTGATTTTAACATGGTTCACCTCCAGGATGGAAGTTACGTCCACAGAACTGTGTTTTTATCATAGCTCAGGGGAAGGTAAAACACAGTTCTGCTGCACCACATATGTAGCTTAGGATCTTCTCTCTTAGATCTATTCTCTCTTCTATATTTCTCTCTTACAATATACTCTTCCCTCTATGTCGATCCCTGTGGATCTTTACATACATATTCTATAAGCCAGCTACTGGTTACCGGAATATTGCTACCGCTAGTAACAGAACCAGAGCTAGGATTTTACAACAGTCTAACAGTCTGCAAAATGCTATTAACAACTGAATGACCCAACTAACCAAACTATCAACCAACTAACCAACCCTTTTACAATACAAAATATATTCTTATATAGGCAGCCCGAAGGTCTTGCCATTACAACACTGTGGGCCTGTCCCAACAGTAACCCAAAACCTAACTTAGTGACAGTCGGCCATATCTGTACTTGAGGTAGCCGCTTTCTGTCACACCACAGCTCTCTGCAGTCTTCCATGCTTCCCGAAACTGATCATGGGTAATATGCACCGCTTCGCTTTTCTGTACTTCACCTTCAATGCTTCAGCCTCATTGCTCCTTCTCCTTTATGAGGGTCGCTGAGCCCTCCTGTCTTCCACCGCTGCCTTCAATGTAGTGGTTGATCTCTCTCTTCTCGGCCGCTCAGGTACCGTTGCCTTCTTGAATTTTATATCTTAAAAGTCATGGTTTCTGGCTCTGCTCTCCAGCTGGAAACGTGCTACGGCGTCGTAGCTCTATCTTTACTTCTTTCCACAAAAACTTATCTTTCCGCCAAAACTTATCTTTCCGCCAAAACTAGCAGCTTCTTCTGTAGCTGCGGGACCCTGCTCCAACAGTCTCCTAACACTTACTTGTGGCTCGTCCTCGATCCACTTGCGGTGGGCTTCTCCTGCTGTAGCTTTGACTTGGCTTCCTGCGAAGCCCTCTATAACCTGTCACGAAGTCCTTCGACTTCCTTCTTCATCACTTCGACACTCTCTTGTTCCGATTCAAGCAAATCTTGACTAATACTAGTGTCTTCTGTGGTGTCAGTGTTCTCCCTGGTGGTAGTGAACTCCTTCATTTTCTGTTCAACCGTATCAACTATCTCTGCGATTTGCTCTTGATACGGTTGAAGCAAGTCATTAATGTGCATCTCCTTGGTTCTTAATTTATGTGCTTCCTGCTGCAAAATGTTCATCTCCTTTGTCTTCCTCATCTTTTGAAGATATGCCAAGCCCTTAATTTCTTCTTTCATTGCCGCAGCAGTATTCTCTATCTGCTGAATATTTCGCTGGATTTGTACTTTCTCTGGCGGCTCATCTAACTCGGCCCATGTGTTCGTCACATCGGTTAGTACTAACCAAGCTTCGTCGATGCGAGATTGCATCTGTGCAGAAGTGAGTCAGAGGGCTTCTACTAGTGCTTTCTGGTCTGCCTGGGAGGTGTCTCGTAAGCGAGCCTCAAGCTCAGCGATCTGCACCTCATGGTCTGCCCTTATCTTGGCCACTTCTATGTCCATCCTAGTCACGGTTTCTTCCAGAGCCTTTGCTTTGTCTGCTACTCTTCTTAGCTTCTTCGGAATTGGTAGGGAGAACTCAATATTACATTGGGGCAGTTCTAATGCAATGCTCTACAAAACTTGAGAAAGATCTTGCTCTCTTTCCTCATATGTTTGTACTTCGTCTGCCCTTTTCTGAACACTGATAGCAAGTGCTGCATTCTATTGCTCAAACTACTCAAGGAATTCCTGAATATCTGTTAGACCATGATACGATGGAATCTTAGTGGTCTCCGCGCCAATCCATCGCAGTGATTTACTCATAAACGCACATCTGCGCGCTGAGACTTCGTAAAGTCTGTTCTGCCAGTTCTCTAGACCAATAACGGAATCCGATGCGCATGAGCTGTCGCATTGCCAACTAATGTTCCCTTCTGCTGTTGGATTGATGTAGTCGCTCTGGTTCGCAGTAATCTGGTAGAGACTGTCCATGTTATGTGCCTCCTCCTCAGTTCGGATAGGTTCGATATATCTAGGACCTTGGTAAGGATCTAGCGGTGCGATGACCCGGATCTACACATCCTCGAAGGTCATTTGTCTTCTCTTTAAGTTGATGACAGCCTTGCTACCAATCACCCAACCAATACTTAATAGTGCTGGATATGGTCGACTCTCACCAATGATTTCTATAACCTCGAAGTCCGCAAAAGTACGAACTCCGTCAATGTCAACTAGCACCTGCGGCAGTCGACCCAATGGGGATACTCACTGCTGATTAGCTAGTCTCAGGTGGATAGGTGATATGGCTAACTGAGGGCTACCCATCTATTCCCATGTCTGCTTAGTTAGGACATTCACCTCTGATCCCAGATCTAAGACGACTTCGTCCATTTCGAACTCTCCAATCTGTGCTGTGAGTTTCATCTCCCTTCCAGTCCTTGTATGTCCTGTAATATTATGAACAGCGCGGTGTGCACTGTTTGATAGAGAAGGTTGCTGACACCGATATTTGATGCGTTGTAGCTCGCCGATAGCTTTTTCATTTCTCAAGAGCTTCAAACAACTGCGTAGGAAGGATTGTACATTTCCTGTCGATTCATCCTCATCGCATCTTCCCGATGTGGTAACCTGCGGTATCTGTTCTGGGTTATCGACACAAGGTACTTGCTGTGGTACGCCCCTAGATGGCGGTACCTGTGATCCTGATTGTGTAGGTTCCTCGAAGGAAGCCTTGGATTCATGAAATGTCTCTTTATTCTTCTGTAGGTTGAGTGCTGTTGCTTTACCGGGAGCTCTGCGCACCCACTCCTGACTTATGTTCTTTCCGGTCTCCTGCGATGTCCCACTGGTGGAAGCACCGCTACGAGTCACAATATTGACTCTTGGTTCTGGCTCTGCCTGCTCAGCAACAATAAGCTGGACGTTCTGGTGTACCGCTGGCTTAGCATCTTTGATCTTAGCTATCAAGGTAGGACACTCCTCTATGGTATGATCGTAAGATTTGCAGTAATTACAAGTAGTATTGGGGCTCTGACAGTCCCTAGCATAGTGTCCTACAACTCCACAGTTATAACAAGTGATTGGTCCACGACCACGACCAAAACCTTCTCCTCATGCAAAGCCTCCCCCACAGCCTCGTCCTCTGAATCCTCCTCCCCGGCCTCCATAGGTCGGATCAGGATGTGGTCCTGCTGCTGGACCCTGTGTTTCTGACTGGACTCTGTATACATCATGTTTTCTATATAACATGAGCTCATAGGCTCGACAATTCTGTTCATCATGCCCGACAGAGCTGTAGAAGACATAGTATAGGTTCTTAGGTGTCTATACATACTTCTGAAGCAAAGGGCATTGCTGAGGTGGGTGTCCTTGTGTTTTGCATATTTTACACCATGGCCCTTGTGTTTGTGGTAAGGGGTTAGGAGCCCCTGACGCGAGATATTCTGCAAATACTGGACAGTTGTCTTTGGTATGACCCTGTGCTCTACATTGTAAGCACCATATGTCTTGCATAACCTATTTTCCTTTCTTAAGTTCGTGTATCTGTAACGTGAGATTGGCCAACTGGTTCTGTAGAGTTGTCATGCCTACACTGGTTTCTGCTAAAGGCGAAGCTTCTAGCTTCATCGCCATCTCCAACGTGTCATCCTGCGTCTAGATTTTCTGCTGCATTAATGGCACTCTGATGTGAGGGAGCAGCGCTGCGATAAACCATTCCTTATGCTGCTCCGGTGCAAAGTCAAAACTTACTTGGTCTATAAGGGCTTTGAATTTCTGGTCAAAGTCCCATACTGATTCTGATGGTAGCTGCTTAATATCCTTGAGCTCTGTTATGCACTGAGATTCAGACTTAGGTTTCTTAAACTCTTTAATCATGGCATTCTTGACTTGGGAAAGAGTCTTAGGTAGAGTGGTATACTTTATGTACCATGTTAAAGCTCGATCTCTGAGTGTAGTGACCAATTGTACAAGTTTAAGGTTATCGTCATTGATTGTTTTAATGGTCCACATGGCTTCGCAGAGGAACCAATACTGTTTCGGGTCCTCTGCTCCTGTACCCTTAAAGGTAGGTAGCTTCATATCATCTCCCATTCTATTTCTCTGGGGTGGGTTCTGATTGACTGGATTACTACCACTCAACGGTGTAGGTGAAGGTGATGTAGCGGCAGTAGGTACTGTCTGTGAGCTACTAGATGGAGTACCTACGGGTTTACTCTGAGTCCCAGTCTGTTTCTGTGGGGTGTAGGGCTAGTAAGGGATACCCCCTCTGGTTCTTCTATGGTACTAGGACTCGGTTTCCTAATATTGTTTGAACTATCTCCAAATACAGGGGAGCCAAAAGTTACTTTATATTTCTTGCCACTACGTGTGCGTCCAATGTCATCAAAATCACTTTCAAACTCTTGTGACATTACTATCTTTACTTATTCATCTGAAACCATGTCCATTACTCCTTTTTCATGTAGCAGCATCTTAATGGACAAGTTTAGAGACTTTAGGTACTTACCATGATATCCTTTGAAGAAGTACCGCTCAGCCTCGCTGAAGATTTTTCTCTGGTCAACTGCAAATTCTGTAACAAAGCCTTCTAGCACACTCACAAGCCAGAAGTCCACTGCTCTCGTAATAGGATTGTCGAGGTTCTGCACAGTCTGAATCAGCTCCGGTGTCTAGACAATGTTTCTTTTCTTCTTGAATGTGTTCCTATCTGTCAACTTGGATAACCAGTCGAAAAGCTCGTTTCCATAGGTTGCAAAAAATATAGCGTGTATATCTGAAGCGATATGCTTTTCTAACCAGGCCTTTGTGCTCGGTGTAGGGCTACGATTTTCTTTCTGGGAAAACTCCCTTAGGTTTGAATCCAGCCACTGGTGAAACTCTTCTCTGGTGGGGTGCCAACAAAACATTAGCGCTCAGTTGTTCAAAACCGGCAACGGAACCATTTGTTGGCTGCTATGGGCATACCCGGGTTTACTATATCCAACCAACAACACCCCTAGATCACTGGCCCTTTCGGCGACAGACCACAAGGAGGCCTGAAGTCTCACCCGAAGTGACTCTAATGGGTTGGCCAAGAACTCAAGTGTCTTGGACCGGGTTCTGTGGCAATCCCACAGAGGCTTGCAGCTCTCCTAGCTGCGGTCTCTCCTCTGCACGTCGCGCGACCTCTTGCTTGCATCGCGCGATCTCCTCTCTCGCAACTCTTCTAGCCGCAGGATATTCCTTTATATCGCCGCGCGATCCTTCCCTGCAGCGCGCACTTTCTCAGGTCCGTGATATCTCCTACCTTATCACATCGCCGCGCATGGTGCGACATGCACTTCCCGCCCAATGCCAAGTCCTTCACCTACGGTATCGCACACCACAGCTCCTCTACCGGTGCAGTATCACCTCTCTGTGATATCCTACCTCCGCGGTTTAGCGCACTTAGAGTTGCTCATGTCGACGTGAAATACTTAACATACAAGGCTATTCAATACTACAATAGAGATTGTTTTACACAAAGCATGAATGAACCATAAATAGCGTACCAAAGATGTTAACCTGTTTTTACCCTTCTATATTGATGTGGACTGATTAACACATTCATTCATTGAACTGTAAACAAAGTCATAAACTGACTAAGAATTGCATAAAGAAACATAACACATAAACCAATCGCATAACAATGATTTTAACGTGGTTCACCTCCAGGATGGAAGTTACGTCCACAGAACTGTGTTTTTATCATAGCTCAGGGGAAGGTAAAACACAGTTCTGCTGCACTGCATATGCAGATTAGGATCTTCTCTCTTAGATCTCTTCTCTCTTCTATATTTCTCTCTTACAATATACTCTTCCCTCTCTGTCGATCCCTGTGGATCTTTACATACATATTCTATAAGCCAGCTACTGGTTACCGGAAGATTGCTACCGCTAGTAACAGAACTAGAGCTAGGCTTTTACAACAGTCTAACAGTCTGCAAAATGCTATTAACAACTGAATCACCCAACTAACCAAACTATCAACCAACTAACCAACCCTTTTACAATACAAAATATATTCTTATATAGGCAGCCCGAAGGTCTTGCCATTACAACACTGTGGGCATGTCCCAACAGTAACCCAAAACCTAAATTAGTGACAGTCGGCCATATTTGTACTTAAGGTAGCCGCTTTTCGTCACACCACATCTCTCTGCAGTCTTCCATGCTTCCCGGAACTGATCATGGGTACTATGCACCGCTTCGCTTTTCTGTACTTCGCCTTCAATGCTTCAGCCTCGTTCCTCCTTCTCCTTTATGAGGGTTGCTGAGCCCTCCTGTCTTCCGCCGCTGCCTTCAATGCAGTGGTTGAGCTCTCTCTTCTCGGCCACTCAGGTACCGTTTCCTTCTTGACTTTTCTATCTTAAAAGTCATGG
The DNA here is from genome assembly GCA_001517045.1 of Pseudotsuga menziesii. Taxonomy (NCBI): domain Eukaryota; kingdom Viridiplantae; phylum Streptophyta; class Pinopsida; order Pinales; family Pinaceae; genus Pseudotsuga; species Pseudotsuga menziesii. Next base: position 94,406 of record LPNX010307841.1, on the reverse strand, counting down.
TTTCTGGCTCTGCTCTCTAGCTAGAAACGTGCTACGGCGTCGTAGCTCTATCTTTACTTCTTTCCGCCAAAACTTATCTTTCCGCCAAAACTAGCAGCTTCTTCTGTAGCTGCGGGACCCTGCTCCAACAGGGGGCGAGAAATTTTAACCCCATGTGGTGTGGTCCTTACGTCGTTAAACATGTGTTAGAGAAGGGCGCTTATGAGCTAGTGGATTATGAGGGAATGGCTTTGGTGAAGCCTAGAAATGGGCTCTATCTCAAAAAGTACTATGCATGATTTTCAGGCAAGGCTGGTTATTGTATATTATTGTACAGTTTTGCATAGGTAGGTATTTTTTTTATGGTGATCGGGTTTATGATTAGTTTTCATTTATTTTGGTAGATGTCAATGGAATCTTCCACCTTCATAGGATTCATGGATGGTGCGAGCCGTCACACTCAACACTCAGCCTCTGCTGCTTGGGTGATTTATACTCCTATGGGCTAGGTATTGTCTTCAGGAGGCGTATGTTTACGACCCTCTTCAAATAATGTTGTTGAGTATAGTGTCGTTATTGAGCTTCTACGAGATGTCTTTTCACGTGGTGTTCTCTCTCTTGAGGTACGAATTGATTCAGAGTTAGTAGTGTCACAACTTAATGGTTTGTACCATCTTAGAGATCCAACATTATTAAGAAGATTCTTACGTGTGAGATTGTTAGAACGACAATTTCACAATATAACATACATACATGTTCCAAGAATTAATAATCAAGTTGCTGACTCATATGCTAACTACGTCTTAGATTGGCATTTGTTTCATACACAATAAGCTTATCACAAACATAAATTTTTACACATGTAAATAAATAAATCGATCATCATAAAAGCTTTTATAAAAATCCAAAATGTGGTAATACATAGTGTCATAATACAAAACTGAGGCTCTCGAGCAACCAAAATATAATACACGATAGTACAAAATATATCACTCCCAAGTATCTAAGCCTGTGGAGGAGGAGGGGGGTTGTGATCGTGGAATGTCACCATGGCTCTAGCTAGCCATTGAAATAGTAGCACCCATGCTCATGGTGCACCCACCACCTAGTGCTACATGGCCTCAGACAAGTCCTCGACTTGCGCCATGCATACTCTATGTGTCAGTCTCACGAAGTTGGTATGAATTCTTTGGAGCGTCCGCTCCACATCCACAACCGTGATGTCGTCTCCTCTTCCCCTTCGTCTATGATGAGGGAAGCCTTCAGGCCACCGTGGTCCCACATCTACATGCATATGGTAGATGTCACTATGTATTATCACCCAAAAACATGTCTTTTGATTCCACATAATAAAAAAACACAAAAAAAATTAAATAACTCAAAATTTTTAAAAAGAGGGTCGAGATTCGTTACCAATGTCAACGTATGCCGATCCCGGTGGTAGCAGCATGTCTGGGTCTCCCCAAAAATCAATCCCCGGATAGGGGTAGTCATCGATGGCAACTATCTATCATCGCCACCATGGAAAGAAATCAGCTAGATAGGGGTTGGACACCCTACCTCCACCCAGTCTGTGCATCGCATCCGCCCAATGCCGTTGGGCCGGATCTCGAACCATGTGTAGAGGAACGTCAACTCTAGGGCTCAATCCTGGAACATGCTTGAACAAGAATGTGCTTAGTATGCTGTTGAAACTGAAGTTTTGCACCTTTCCCATCTTGCAGTCGTTGAGCTGTTGTTTCATGTTGCTCAACAATGTCGTACTCCAGTCATAAACTGTGGGCCTCATGCACTCCATGGCATAGAACATCAATGGCCGCGAGGCCTAACGGAGTGAGGCTAGCCCCTCTATCCTTCCTAGTGTCAGTAGAATGGCCTTCAGGCCTAGAACCTGTATGGAGTTAGTTGGGATCTGACTGCCCAACTCCTCCATGTCCAGATAGCAGTACACCGCAATGGCCTCATCTATAGTCAGGCCACCTCCGGGCCCATGAGAGCGTAGGTTCACCACTTCCCCCCGTTGGGAAAGTACAGTAATAAATTATATGTCCTCCACTTCTATGGTGAGGGGCATCCTGTCTATCTAGAACGACTCTAAGTCTGGATCTCAGTAGTCTACTAACATCTACAACAGTCTTGGCTTGGCCCTTAACCCACCAAGACACCAAAACTTGTAGAGACCGCATGACCGTAAAGCTTGTTGAGCCATTATATCTTCCCTTACTTCCTCTTCTACATCACCATGTTCACGTCCTCTCCATTCTAGAACCATTCTGCACATAAAATTTGAGTTTGATCCATTAGAATACTTAAAAATCATTGAGCGTGGCCGCATACGCGACTGTTTGCTAAACAGTCATGTATGTACGTGACTTTGAGGGCATTTTCCCCATATATCCTGCCCTATACGGGGAAAAACCCTTGATTTTCGTGTGGGCTGAGGTGCGCATTTAAGATGGGCCTAGAATCCTAAATACACCATGGAAATTGATAAAATTTGCATCAAAATGAAAGAGTAGAGCATGGGTAAGTACCTGGAAAAACGGTAGTGTATTATGCCGGCTGGATCTCGTGGAATTCACTGTTAAAGTTCTGAGCTCAATTGGGTAAAAATTTCAAATGTTATATAATGTTTTGAATTTTTTACAGTTTATAGAAATTTTTCAAATTTTTGAAAATTTTTACCCCCTTTTCTATAGTTTGGACCGTTTCTAATCCTTTTGGACCGTTTTTGGACTAATTTATGATGTAGAAGACCATTTTGAGTGTCGTTTCGACCGTTGCTTTGACCCGTTCGTGCCCATTATAGGTATGATGTTTAAACTGGCATATAGATTAGGATCACCTCCAATTGCATTTTCCATGACCATATGACCGTTTCATTATAGCCTTAGGTACGAACCCATTCTATTATGTCACAGAACCTTCTTGTTGTTTTAGAAGTGGCATTATGTGAATGGTAGAGCTTGACCTTACATGGGTACCCTAGTTAGCGCCTTATTTTCATTTGGTGTCCATGCCAACATTTTGTCCCTTAGGGTGTGGGAGTCCGTTGTATAGTATGGCCATGACATTTCGCAAGAGCCTCATACTCCTCTTGATCTTTTGCTGGCCTATTTCCCTCAGGAATCCCTTATGTCAAGTTGTAATTGCATTATCATGAGCTTTGCCTGCCTTATTGAGCCTTGCACCAGCTTCCCTGACAGTGAGTTTCAGCCATATTTCCTGAGCTTATCTCATGTCTAGCCATGTAGAGCCATTTTATATAGCCTTTGTAGCTTGATTCCCTATTTTTACCAGGAGGAGACTTTCCCCTGAGTGTCACTATCTTACACATGTATCCTTGCATTAAGCATAGGTATGTTCCACTACTTGGAACTAGTTTGTTTTCCCATTATGACACTTGTCTCCTCCTAGTCTGTAACTATAAAGTAATTTTATTCTTTTTCAATATTTTTAAATATTTGAAAAAGTCCAAAAAAAATTAAAAAACCAAAAATCCAGACAAGGAAAGATGTTATCTGTTTGTGCCGGAAATTGTTCCTAAGGCTAGGGGAACAAGCCAACACAATCTCAAGAGTAAAACTCAATAAATAGAACAAAGTTTAGGGTTTTTTGTATGATTTAAATGGTTGTAAGCTTCAAGAACATGCAGGGAATTCATTCAAAAGACAAGTAAAAACTAAATCATACACATAAAACTGATAAATATGTCTAACATATCACAAAGATCCAACAAAAAGACTGTACTGAAGTTCATGCATAAAGGACAAGCACTACCAGGAAACACACATTAACCAGCAATGAATTTGTCATTTAAGAAGCTAAACAAGCTCAATAATAAATCCAACATAGACCAAATGAAGGGGAAAGAGTCATATATTCATAGTTTCATCAGTAAATGCATATAAGAGTTACAGTACCTATCTCTTGAACAAGTCTGAAAGTATAAGCAGCTAGCAGACCTCCTGATGCTCCCAAAATCCAGAACCCCCACAATGTATTTCTATCCCTCTTTTATATTTACAAAAATTAGTTATATCTCCCCTTCATTAGGTCGAAATTGAAACTACCCAGCAGTTACATTAACTAACTAATTCAACTAATTTACTAAAAATAGCAAATCGGATTCCTCGCAAATATGGCGAATTTCTGGAAAATAGGTTTCAAATAAGCTTCCATATCTATCAATTGGTGACACCTGTGTAAAAACTGAGAGAGGTTTTTGTAAATGGGTCCGTGATGAACAAAAACCTCTCTTATTTTTTAACAATTCATCTCCACTCAAACAGAATCTGCCCTGCAAGATGAACACTAAAACAGGAAAATATTAAAAATCCTGAAAAATAGGCTGCAAAGATTAAATTGGATATTTCAAACCTTGATAGAGGTTGCAAAAATGAGAGAGGTTTTTGTATATGGTTATCTTATGAACAAAAACCTCTTTTTGTTTCCAAAAATTCCTCTCCATCAGCTCGTGGTATTCATTTTACTTCAATCACTCAAAACAGGAAAAATAGAGCAGAATTCTGTGCCAAATACCCTGTTGAAAAGCATTTTTCTCTCTCTCCAAGTATCAGCTGATGAAGTGCTGTGTAAGCTGTATCTTGCAATTCTGGTGACTTGTAATACATCAAAAAAATTACCAGCAATGAACAATTTCTCTACAGCCTTTTCTTTTCCAGCCTTGGCTCCCACAGGGAAGAGTGTTGACAGCACACCAAAACTTCTCAAAGTTATCTTGACAAACAGCACAATCCATAAGTCCTTATACTCCAACATATTGTTGCAATACTAATGATAGACCTTAGAAAGAACTTTTTG